>JAQIXN010000861.1:0-26809 GCA_034698145.1 Proisotoma minuta
GTAGCAGTGGAAGCAGTGGGACTGCTAGAGAAAAAGGTCGGAAACAACTTTTACCACTTGATTTTATATAGTAAGATGTTTCATTGTTTTTTAAGAAAATTGTTTCAGATTTTTGCTAATTATCAGAGTTCAACTTGAGGTTGAACATTACTGTTTAAAATAGTTGAATTTTGAAAGGTGTTATAATCTAGAAAACAATGGATGGCCATTAGTAGTTTCTTAAAGAATTTTGTTCTCAAATTGTTATAACCATTTGCCAATTTATGATTTATTATTATATTTTTGAAAGGTTTAGAAATTGTTTTGACAAAAAGATGAAATTGATTGCAGTAGTTGGTCCATTTTTGAATTACAATTTCTCACAAGATAAGATGAGAATGAAAATTTGTGGTTAGTTAATACTCTCAGAATTTGAATTGATATTCTAAATAATGTCTTTAAAATTGGGCCATTTTATTATTATTCACTCCAGAGGAATCCCATGCAAAAATATCACAAAGCAAAAATGTTTGTTTACAATCATTTTCTATTATTATTAGGATGGGAAGGAACTCGATTGTTAATTGTTGTATATTATTGAGAGAATTTGTTGTCTTCTCTTCTACCTCAAATTGGCTAAAATTCAATTGAATTGTTAATTGTTGCCGAGAACAAGGAATATAACGATTGCATTATTATTATAAGGGGAAGTCCCTCATTATTATATTAGATTAGAAGATTATGCATGTTCTTAGGTTCACAATTGAATCGGCAACTCTTTATAGGCATTGTGAATTGTATAAAATGTGTAACTTTTTTCAAGAGATTGAACGTATCATGCAGCAGCAGCAGTTTCTCTTTACTTTGTATCATTATTTGGCTTGACGAATGGATGGATAAGAGTTTTTAGAGTGGCCTAGTTTTACTTCTAAATTTAATCTTTATTCCTAATTGGTAAATGTAATTCAATTATATCAAATTGAAAGCGGGGAAATTTTAGCTAGTCAAGTGTTAATTCCAATCATCGGCATATTCATTTATTAATTAATGAAGAATATTAGTTTATTAAAATCAATACCCCAATCGCCACGCCGAGAATGCTTAACTATAGCTTTTATTCGGTGCCAGTGTACAATTTATTTGTACCTGTGTGGGGAAAATTAAATCATGGAAGTGTAGGAAGCATAATGATCTTTGCAAATGGATTTTTATGTGCCGAAAACATAAGCCACAGTAATTTTGATTTAGATTTCTTGCATTAATTTGGCAAATTAGGTAAAGCAAAGTAATAACCGTGAATTAGGACGATGCTCGAATCTCTTGTTTTGTTTTGTCATGTCATGCATATGACAAGTAGTTGGAAGACTGAATGTCATTATCATTCTTAAGTAGCAGCCTCAGGTTTACATTTAGCAATTCCTGCTCCAATTCTTTTTGGACCTTAACAATAATTTTATAAGGCAGCAATAAAATAACATACTGACTGTCATTCTCTAATTGTGCCTCGTCAATGTCTGATATTGTACTGGTCTAAATAAGGATAAAATTAGATACAACAAGAGTTTGTGACTTTTATTACTGTTTGGATTAAAAATTAGCTCATTTGTTTTTCCACTTGCATGTATTCAATTGCGGATCTTGGCTTTGATAAATTACGCGTCTTGTTTAGCACAATGATACTCGATAATTAAATTAGGTAGCATACTGGCTCTGTAAATATACCACAACAGCCCCCTGCAATGGTCAAGTGCCGAATAATTGCAAAAATTATTAATTTTAGTCATGTTTTTTTTGGCTGATTGATTATTGACCATTTCAAAATTTCCATATTACAAATATGTGATTCGAAAATGGCTTGATTTATTTAGGTATTACTGACTTTGACAAATTATAGTATAGAAATTAGCAAGAGAAATATATTTTTCCCAGATTAGGAGCACTTTTAACTGTTTGTAAATTTGTAAATGTGTAATTTAGTTTTCTTTTACAGAGTGATTAAGTGCTGTCTCTGTACATTTCATTGTTATCTTTTTTTCGAAACGGAACAGTTTTGGGGGCTGCTTTTCTTGGAGAGCTAATTTGAATTTAATGACTTACTCAAAATCTTGACACGGATTTTTTTTTTATATTCGTGTCTAAATCGCTGTAAATTTCATTTGCAAATTTGTAGTGTTTTTACAATTAAATATCTTGATGGTTTTTTAGCGTTGCTTCGAGGTGTTCACGACGTCAACTTCATATTGTGTTCATGCAAATTCATGTCAGTTTTTCTTGCCTTTTGGCAAAATTTTACAAAAAATATGCAAAAAGTTTGTTAATTAGAAGAGGATTCGTTGACAGTTTTTAATTTTTTATTGAAATTTTCAGCTCTTCCGTAATCACAATGGGACGGCTGGGAATGGAAATGGTCAAATGTCCCTTTTACCTCAACAATATCTTCAGCAACAACAGCAACTTGGTGAGCGAAATTATATTTCATTAAATTAAACTTTATTAAATGACATTTTTTTCTGAATCTTTAGCAGCAGGGATTCCACAGGCAGGAGGATATCCGCTCACTCCCTATGTTATCAACCCACAAGAGCCTTATGCCCTTATTGCTGCAGGTATTTATATTTAATTATTGTCCTACTTTGGTTAAAAAAAGCTCCGATATTTGTTTATTTATCTTTGGTCAACGAAAGGCTTAATTTGGGATTCATTTCTCATTCTGTAAAAGAAATGGCATTTAACTTTAAACAGAGAGAATCGTGATGTGTAATTTCTAATTTCATTTTGTTTAGTTGTCAAAATCAAGTACCGTAATAAGAAGTATAAAGTTTATACAATAAACATGGCTAATAATTGCATTTTATAGAGCTGATGAAGATTTTTTGATTTCACGATAGTTTCACTTTAGAGATAAAAAAAATATAACCGTTTTTAAATTACTTCATATATGGTGATTGAATCCATTGAACAAAGAGAAAGATATAAAATCTAACAAAGATAGCAAAGATGATATGTCACTTATTATAGTCACGAGTTTAATGGAATTGTTTTCTTTCTTTTTTTTCAAAGGGTCCACCGTAGTTCCTGCTGGCTATTATGGGGTAGCTCCTTGGGGAATTTATCCAGCTGCCGGACTAATTAATGCAGCTACATCACAAGGTCAACGTCGTGCCCTTTCTCCTGGAGGCAGCGAGCTTTCCAATGGACAGCCCGGACAATATCAAGTCATTCCAGCTTATTACGACAACATGAACATGAATGGAAGCTTGCTAATGGGAGCTCGAGGTGCGAATCATTTAAGACTTGTTTCCCCTGCCCCTGTTCTTGTCAGTAACTCCGGTAATTGTTCAATTACTGTCTTCTTTACCCCGGCTTTATTTTGAAATTATAATAATTTATGATGGTGGAAGTATGTAAATAATTTTGGTGGTGGTTTTTTTTTGGTGATGGCACACAGCAGGTTATGGGCCGTATCCTCATGGGGCTCAACCATTTAATCCTGCTTCTCTTAATGCGGGCAACATTGGACCAGGTCATTATAATATACAAATTAGCTGACATTTGTTTTGTTGTTGTGCTTTGCGTTTTTCTCTCTTTTTTTTAAAAAAAAATCTATTGTTTCTTTGATCTGACATAATTTTCATGAACTCTTTCAAGGCTCCTTTAGAAGAGACTCTGTTGATAGTGATAGAGGAAAATGGACTATTTGTACCACTCTTGGTAATTTCCTTCTCTTTTCTTCTAAAATGACACATATTTCTCGCTATTCTATCAAATTAACTAGCTGTGTGTGCTAATTATCCTGTAATTTCATTGTTCTTTATTTTGTAATTATCTATAAACAGGATCTCCACCACCCGGGATGATGAACGGAGCCTCTGCTTTGATGGGAGAAAAAGGAGTTCGTGTTGGTTCAGCCCTGTTTGGCGCAACTTCTCCGCTCTTCCCTAAAATTGGACGCCAAATTTCCGTAACTGACAAGCCGAGTGGAAGGTCTCGCCTTTTAGAAGATTTCAGAAACAACAGATTTCCAAATTTGCAGCTGAGAGATATCACTAACCATATGGTCGAATTTTCACAGGTAAAAAAAAGGAAGAAAAAATCTTTTGGCAATTATTTAATAAAAATATTTCGAATTTCTAAAGGACCAACATGGCTCACGATTCATTCAGCAAAAATTGGAACGCGCAACTCCAGCAGAAAAGCAGCTCGTATTTGGTGAAATCATTGATCAAGCTTATCCCCTGATGACTGATGTTTTTGGGAACTACGTTATTCAAAAGTTTTTTGAGTTTGGGTCACCCGAACAGAAAGCTGCTCTTGCACAAAAGATTCGAGGACACGTTCTTCCCCTCGCATTGCAAATGTATGGTTGTCGTGTTATCCAAAAGGCGTTGGAATCCATTGGACCAGATCTTCAAAAGGAAATTGTGCGAGAGTTGGACGGGCATGTGTTGAAATGTGTCAAAGATCAGAATGGAAATCATGTTGTACAAAAATGCATTGAGTGTGTGGATCCTAGAAGTTTGGACTTTATCATCGGTTCATTTAATGGACAGGTGAGAGTTTTTTTTATATTAAGTTTATTTTATTGGCAAGAAACAGATTGATAATTTCTTTTAATCTGCTTCTGTAGATTTACACTCTTTCCACTCATCCCTACGGATGCCGGGTTATTCAACGCATTCTTGAGCACTGCACTGCCGATCAAACAAACGGGATTTTGGACGAACTTCACTCCCAAATAGAGTCGCTTATTAAGGATCAGTACGGAAACTATGTTGTGCAGCACGTCCTTGAACATGGAAAACCAGAGGACAAAGCCAAAATTGTCAACATTGTGAAAGGAAACGTTTGCCCTTACTCTCAACACAAGTTTGCCTCAAATGTTGTTGAAAAGTGTGTGACTTATGCCAGCCGGCAAGACAAGACTATTTTGATTGATGAGGCTACTTCTTACAATACTGACAATGGGTAAGCTCATTTTTATATTGCTATAAAGTTGTATAATTTTTTGTTCTTTATTGAATTAATAATTTTTATATTTTTATTAGTGTCACCACCAGCCCACTAAATATCATGATGAAGGACCAATACGCCAATTACGTGGTTCAAAAAATGATTGATGTTGCCGAGCCTTCTCAAAGAAAAATGTTGATGCAAAGAATTCGTCCGCATTTGGCACAACTGAGAAAATACACTTATGGAAAACACATAATCGCCAAGTTGGAAAAGTAAGTGATTTAGAGATAATAATGATATAACCACAAGACGATGATAATTATTAGTGGCTAATTTTTTGTTTAATTTCTCTGTGCAGGTACTTTTTAAAGAATAACACTGAACTCGGTCCAATCGGCCCCCCTCCATCCGCATCAGGAAATCAACAGACGCTATAATTATATAAGGCTACATTATTATTATGACTAAAACAATTGACTTATTCCAACTTGATTGCTCAATGTGAATGTTTTTGTATAATTTTGGAACTTGATCTTGTTAAAATTGAACATTAAACAATTGTGTACACTTAAGTGTGAACTACCACGTAACTTTAAAGTATGATAACAAATAAGATTAAGTTATAAAATCGACTCTTCCTATGAAACTTGTAAGTTTTTTGTAACATTTGCATTATATTATTATTATTATAAATATGTCGCTCTCTATCCAATTTGTTGTGGATAAGTGGTGGATAAGTTTTTTTTGACTGTGTTGTAAAGGCAATAATAATGTGTCCCTCTGAAAATCCACTGAAATCCAATGTTTTTGTTACTATATTTGTACTGTATTGTAAACTTGAAAGCATATGTAACTGCAACTTGTACTACTTTTTGTATCGTGTTAAACTAAAATTGAAGGAAGTGAAATATTTTTTAGATAACTTTAAAAGTGGGAAAACGATACGTAACATGTATTGTTTAATTTTGACTATATATCCACTTTCGTAAAATTATCCATTTTATATTTATATATCAAGGGGGTAAAAGAAAAGTACCTATTAAGTTTAAGGTGTTGGGACTTTAATAATTTTGATTTTTTTGATCATTTTTTTCTACTTTTTTGATTTCTTGTGAGGTTTGTTAAGATGAAAACATAAAAGACTTGACTTTTTCTAAGTTACAAATATTTAATCCAGTGGATGAGTTTAATTGCAATACATTATGATTTTGAAGTAATTTAAGATGATGATGATTATATTCTTCTGAAAAGAATAAAATAAGCATTTGACTTAATGAACATTTGTCTTGCGTTAATTCATTGTTTCAATATTAAGGCAACATTTTAGTTATAATACAGGTTTTTGCTAAACTTGAAAAATGGCCATGACTGATTGGCTGGTACATGCTGCATGTATTCTTATTATGAAATGACTGTGATATCATGCTCTAACAAGCATCACATGGATTCAATGTCAACATGTCCATTTTTTTCTCCAGCTCGACGAGTGCCGTAAAAAAGAATAACTTGTCTATGCAATCAAAATGATTAAAAGCAGTTCCAATTTTCACTTCTCAATAGTTTATCTGTATTCATTAATTAACTATTTGAATGAAGGCAGCATTTATTGATTAAACAAAATGTTGCTCAGACTTTTTGATTTACTTGCAATAATTACATTTATAACTACAATTCCGGTATTAGTTTTTTTACAATACAATTACAACTACTATTATGACTTTGTTGAAGATAAATATTTTGCAAGTGATGAAACAGCAGAGGTTTACGATTTCATTGTGGGTATGCACAAAATACAATCTGAATCTGAGACGATATAAGTATGTTTTCAGTTTTTGATGCATACGATTATTTTCAGTGGGAGGGGGTTCAGCAGGAGCAGTTGTAGCATCAAGACTTTCAAAAAACAATAAAGTTTTGTTGATAGAAGCCGGTGGAAATCCTCCGTATCCTCATTCAATCCCGGCTTTGGCCATCGATTTAGTTGGATATGAAGGAACTGATTGGTTGTATCAAACAGTTCCACAAAAGCACGCTCATCAAGGGATGAATGACAAAAGAGGAAATTGGCCTCGGGGGAAAGTTTTGGGGGGATCCAGCGTGCTTAATTATATGATGTATGTCCGAGGTTCTCCGCATGATTATGATTCTTGGGCAAATGAGACGGGAGATGCTAGTTGGGACTATGAACATGTACTCAAATATTTCAAACGAAGCATAAACTATCAAGGAAAGTTTCAAGCTGATGGTATATACACACAACTCTTTTTATAATTCAGTAATTTGTCAGTTTTGAATAAAAATGCATATTTTAGAAAAAAATTATGGATTCAACTCTAACCCTTATGGAATGCAATCAGTTGAGGATCAACCGTGGGGGCCTTTACATAAAAATTTTGTGGATGCAGCAAACGAATTAGGTTTTTCTGAAATTGATATAACTGGACCACAAAGAACAGGAGTGGGTCATCATGAAGTTACGCAAAAACAAGGGAAGCGAGCTGATACGTTTACAGCATTCCTCAAAGACATTCAACATCGAAAAGCGCTCAAAATTTCCCGCTACTCGCAAGCTATAAAGGTATAAATTTTATTGATTTTGCCATGTTTAGTCATTAAATTATTGCTATATTTGTACGCAGATAAAACTTGACAAGAATAACCGAGCAGTTGGCGTGTGGTACTTGAAACATGGAGTAAAGAAATTTGCGAGAGCTAGCAAAGAAGTGATTTTATCAGCGGGGGCCGTTGACTCTCCGAAACTATTGATGCTTTCTGGAGTCGGTCTAAAGTCTCATTTAACCGAAACGGGAATCAAAGTTCATGTTGATCTTCCTGTTGGTCAAAATTTACAAGACCACTTACTTTCGCTAGTCCTTCCATTTACCATCGACAAACAAATATCGCTTATACCGGAAAGAGATTTTGGAGTCAGCACTTTTCTCGAGTATTTCTTGCATGGAAAAGGTCCACTGACGTGTGCTTCTGCTGCCCACAGTCACCTCTTCTTTTGCAGTTCAATTTCAGATTGCAAGAAAACGGGAAAAGATTGGCCTGATATTCAGCTAATGATAAGTTCAGCTGGAAACTTTGAGAATTTGGCAGGAGATCTCTCAAGATTTGCGAATATAAATTCTGGAGAGTTTTCATCACATTTAAAGCCTTATGTTGGCAAAGATGGATTTTTCTTTGCTCCTATTCTTGTAAGACCAAAAAGTGTTGGGCAGATAACGCTCCAAGATAAAAACCCACTTAGTAAACCTTTGTTGGATCCTAAATATTTGGAACACCCTGATGATGTTAAAGTCTTTATAGAAGGTGATTATATAATCTTTTGTTACATGTAATTATAAAGATTTATTTTTGATTATGTATATAGGCATCAAAATGGGTTTAAAAATGGTAGAGGAAACAAAATCCTTCAAACAATTGAATGCAGTTTATTCACCCACCCCTTATCCAGGATGTGAAAAATTTACATTTAAAAGTGATCAGTATTTTGAATGCTACGTTAGGAAAATTGCCACGACCGTGTTTCATCCTGCTGGAACTTGTCGAATGGGAAAAGAAAATGATCCCAGAGCTGTAACAGACTCTAAACTGAGGTATGGAGAGAATAACATCAAATAAAATAATTGCAATTAATCAGAAAGTTCAAAAAATTTATTTCCAGAGTATTGAAAACTATCGGTCTCCGTGTCGCAGATGCGAGCATTATGATTAATGTGGTCTCAGGAAACACCAACGCCCCAGCAATTATGATCGGTATTTTTTTTAAATACATAATTTGCTTTAAATTGAATATATATAATGCAACAACAAAATAATTTCAGGTGAAAAGGCTGCAGATATGATTCGAGAATACTGGTCAACGCAATTCTTAGTTTGTGATTCTAAAGAAAGACTTTTAAACCCTCACTTGAATCATTGTTTCTACTCAAAGATCCCTTAATTTCAAGATATTAAGAATAAATTTATTTTGTTCTACCGGAAATAATCAAATATTTCAATATAGACATTCAAAAGTGGCATTGCTCGTAGCATTGGTTCGGATATCAAATTAAATCCTTCTTCTTCCAATCCTTCCAAACAACAATATATCACAGTTCCCATGAATAGCAGTGCAAGCATTTGAAACCAAGAATGAACAGTCGGCCACTCCAATGTCACTTTTGTCAACCTTTGTTTGGGCATGTACTGGTGCTCATTGTCCGACAGTGAAGGGTGACTCAAATATTTCTCAAAAACTAAAATGCGATCTTCATCACATTCAAGTTTATTCAAATCATTCAGGAATTCACAGTACTCGCTGTCGCTGTCATGTTTCTTTGCTACTGCACATTTCACAAGAGCAATGGCAGTTTGAATTGATTTGAAATCTTTCTCGGTTTCAGCACAAAAGAGATATTCTTTCATAATCTTTTTTAAATCTTGTTCCGCTTCAAAATTTGATAATTTTGGTATTTCAGTTTTGCTTGGTTCTGGGGTAATTACTTGACTGAGTGATTTTCGTAAGTTGATGACTTGGGTATATTGTTCCTTGTCCCTTGCGACGATTAGTGGCTTGATGACACTAAGATATTCTTCCATTGGGACGATGGGTGATGAGCGTTCTCCTCCTGGACAAGCTAAGCGACAACATGGACAATTCTCTTTTGTTTTGAACCAGTCTTGAATGCATCCATTGCAAAACGTGTGGCCACAGGTTATAGTAGAAGGCTATTGAATATATAAACCATTTGCTTGATTAATGTTAAAAAAACACTTTACATTATGAATTGAATATTTTACATTTTCCATCAAATCGCTGCATATTGAGCATGTTAGCTGAGCTTCTGATATGTCCAAGATTTTGTTTAAATAATGATGCACGCTCTTCTTGTCCTCTGGCTTTCGAGTAGCATTATTAGGATTACTATTAATATCTGATGACATATTTAACAATTTAAATTACATGTGTATTTACTATTTTCCTATACTGGAATCAAGTTTTCATCTTGTTCTCGTTGAAAAAGTCGCTTACCAACATTATGGAAAATTCAAAATCAAAGTCTTTTTTATTTTAAATTTTTGACATGTAATTTTTTCACACAAAAATGTTGTGGGCTACTATTCTTTCGGCACTTGTTCTACAAGGACAGTCAGTTACCGCTTTACAAGATGACCTGTTTTATTTCACCTCATTTGCTGGTATCTTCACTTTCACATTTTGAAATTTTATTCATCCATTCAATATATAGATACAAGCGAGTGGGCCAAGGTTTATTCTACATGCGATCCAAATTTTGACTTTCAATACTATCGGAACGAAATACAATTTTATGACCAACTCGGTTCAAAAGGACACACAAGTGAAAATCACGTTCCGAAAGTGGACCAGGATACAGTTCCACCAGCACGGGCAAAATCCATTATTCGAGTTAATAAGGAAGTTTATTCCTTGGACCCTGAACGGATCCCTTTTACTTCCTCTCCAATCTCCATAGCCCACAATCACGATGGGACTCACAAAATAAATACAACGGAAGAAAAAGTTATTCTGATTTTCAACAATCCAGCTCCTCCAATTGGATCTTACTCCGTGTCCTATGGGTTTCAGAAGAACAAGCAATGCCTATCCTCCAGCACTTACAGACCATGTTATGTTTCGCCGACCTTCGGAAAGGTTTTATGAAATTTAAATTTTGCTTTAATGATAATATAATGCTTTAAATAAAATAATGCTTTAAATTTACAATTTATTTCCGGAAAGGTCAGAGGGGTCGTGGTCACTGCGGAAAGACCCAGTCTGAGATCAATTTGGGAGCAATTTACGGTTGAAGAACCTGAAAAATTTGTCAATATTCTGAATGGAGGGAGTGATAATGAAAGAAAGTTTTACGAAGCGATTTTTATGGGGACAACTGATTACGAAAAAGGAAAAGTTGACTGCAAAGCATCAAGAAGCACGCATGTCATTGATGGAAAATGGTCACAATTTATTTCTTAAACTATCTAATGAAGCATTTGAGATAAGACAAAAAAACAAGTGTTGTTTTTATGCAGCTATCCGATGGAGATATATTTGTATTTCGTGGATGAAATTTTTCCAGCGGTATCCAGTGCCACCCTTTTTGTCATTCTTGTTGAAGAAGGGGATGAAGAAAATCTTCAAATTCGACCAGTCGTGAATACCATAAAAGATGATAACGGACTGTACATCAAAGAGGTTGAGTTTCTTCGAAGGCACAGAAAGGAAATCCGAAGAGAGAAATTGTATATTTATTTTTTAAACAAGTAAACAACTTGCTCATACATAATATTAATATTAGATATCATCACATGAAAACTTCTGGCGTTATTCGAGATGTGCCTGAGGAAGATTCCCAGTTTTTCATAATCCCAGATTCTATTGAAATAGAAAAAATGACAACCGAGGTTCTCAATTCTATGAAAAAATTTCTCTGCTCTCTTGTTCATAAACGATTATATACATAATAGGTTCTGGATCATTGGGAAAAATTTCAAGGGTATCGGGCAGATAACCACTTTCTATTTGAGGAGTTTGAAGATATTGAACACACCGAGGAAAAGTTATTAAATCCACCGGCTTTGAAAGTGTGGCAACCCAAAAATGACGAGATTGAGGCAAAAAAGAAAAATATTTTAACACAGTATAAAGTAGCAAGTCTTTTTATAACCGATGAGCGAGTAAAAAACCAGTCAATTGATCAAAATATCCTGGCCTCTTTACGCTTGTTATTAAATGATGAGCCAATTTTTGACAACAGCTTTCAACTAACACGTGCCTATTTTGATGTTGATGACCAAACATTGCCGAAAGATCCAAATGAAGACAGAATCGTAGTGTTTAATCGCATTAAAGAATATGAACAAAAACGCAAAGAAATTGAAAAGAAAGGGTTTGAATTGGTAGCGAAATATCTAGGTGTTGTGGATCCCGAAAAAAATCAAGAATTTAAAGAGTATAAGAAGTTCGTTTTGGAAGGCATAAAAGAAACAATCGACTTGGCCATTATTGAAAACCTTGAAAACAGTTCAAAATTCAAAAGGCTCACAAGCAATTTTGTGGATGATGGTTTTCCTCTGGACGTAGAAGATCCCGAGGTTTAACGGGCAGAAAACTTGACCTCTTTACCACTCAACCCCTGGCATTGAGCAAATTTTTCCTCTATAAATTTTTTTCTACGACCAAACCCTTTGCCAGGGGGTGAGGTCAGAAACATTTTCCAAAAATCTGAAAGTTTGGAGAAAATTGACAAAGATTGATTCCTAGCCTAAAAAACCCACCCGAATGATTATTAAGCCTAGGTTATTTAAGCGTTATTCTCTATACATGAGGCCTCTTTATTAAGATGTAAACCACAAGTTTTCTTATAAGTGTAAGTTTTTTTACTTCTTTGAAGAAAAAATTACCACACCCTCTGGCAAGGGGTGTGGTCGTAGAGAATAAATTATATAGCAAGTTACTCAATTTTTTAAATTCTGAGTTGAAATGTAAAGAGCTTAGTTTGAGGGGTAAAGGGTTAAGAGGAAGAAAAATTTTGCAAAAATTTTCTACCTAGTGTCTAGACGAACAAATTGAAAAGCAAAAAAAGGAAAATACCAAGAAGGAAGATAGTTGTAAGAAAAGGGACGATTTCCACACTTTTCTTGAAGACAGCTATGTGGACGATCAAATTCGGCAGTTTCTTGACGAGGATAATAGTTTGGACCATATCATGCGATATCCAGTAACACTTTATTTTATGTCATTTAACAACTCAAAACATTTTTTGGTTGCATTTTAGAAACTGAAACGAAAAGAACCAAAAACGGGGACTTACAAATTTAAAAATGGGACAGAAATAAAAGTCCTCTTAAAGAATTTAGGAATGAGCGATGATGAATATAAAAACTATGAGAAGCTGGATAATCCTCTTAAAATTCCTTTGAAAAATTCGTTTCAGATTTCTTGGCTGATCCCCAAGGGCGGAGGAATGTATTTGTACAAGGGCTCCTCCCCTGTCCCCCCTTGTTTTCAAACGGAACAAGTGGTCGTGTTCCGCAAGCCGATTAAAATGACTAGGGAACAAATACGCGTCTTGACCACGATCCCTACCTCGGAGTTTAAGGACAGAGATATTACAAACACTCTTGGGGTCCGACATTCTATTGACAAAATCAGAGCTAATAAAAATGAAAACGCAGGGATCATCACGTTTGACAAACGGAATCATCAATTTCTGCGAGATGATGGTTTTCACAAGAATTCCATTTTAGAGGCACAATCAAGGAAAAATGAAGCTACGATTGAAATTGTTCACTTTTATTTGATCTGGCTTTCATTTATATTGAGAAACTTTTGATGAGATATGGAATAAAATTTATTTATTTAATCACTGTCATAATCAAACACAAACGATTGTTGTCCGAATACCAAATTTCTAAAATAAACTGCCAAGTCCAATACGTCAAAGAAACAGGGATAAACTTTCCCACAATCTTCATATTTATATTTTCCAATTTTAGCAGCAATTTGGGCAGCGGATGACTTTGATTGGTCAGTGCCGTTAGGAGAAGGGCTGTCAATTATTTTTTGATATGTCAAAAATCGATTCCTATGCAATAAATTCAAAATTGTTGAGCTTACGGGAAGAATATTTGAAAGGGCAGAGCTAGGAGACCATAATCCTCATTCTGCGGAGATCTATGAGCCTCACAAATTGTTTTCAAGAGACATTTTGAGCTGTCAAGCCCAATTTTGTATTTCGTTTCTGCACCCATGAAATCAATTACTGGATGTGGGCTGAGCAGTCTGTTTAAAATAACTTGCGTATTTTCCACATTAGATCGCCCAGTTATCGTGGGGTCACGAATTCCTGTAAAAAGCACTGGAACGATAAACGACGAAACTGTGTAAAGAAATCCAAACAGGGCATAGACCATCTATAGTATGCAAAGAAAAATTAACAACTTTTATAAAATTAATAGATATTTACTTGATTTGCGACAAATGCAGGAGTATCAGGAGAAGCAGTCTGTGGTAAAGTGAACGTGAATAAAGGAATTGTGAATGCACAAGCGGTATTGAATGACCGACGTGCAATAAATGCTTCAGTGGGGGCAAGACTTATTTGTCGAAAGCTAAAATCGTCCTTTGGTGGCCCCGCAACTTGCTTACTTTTCCCAACATTTTTACTATCTGTAAATTCCAAAGTAGGGATACTAATGATTTCCTCAGCCACTTGGGGATCCAGAAACTTTTCCAAGTCAAAATTATTGTCAATGTTTGGATCTGCAGTTAGCGTATTCAGAGAAATCAGTGCGAGAGAGAAAAGTATGAGATACAATGGAACTTTGTGTAAATTTGAAAACATTTTGACCGAGATTTTAAAATAAAAATATTATTACTTTGTAAAAAGAGCTAATACAAAAAGAGACTATGTAATTCTACCGTTATAAAATTTACAAAGTATGATAGATAACTAATGAGGCTTGAGACCAATTTGCTTGCAAATTACTGAACGGTGTTTTAAATAATAACTATTGAGCAATCCAACTGGTTACAACCATTCCAAAATATGTTGGAGCAGCATATTCATAAAACTTGGACTTAAACATTTCTCCATTTTCCTGAACTAATTTTGACATGATGCTGTGAATCATGACAAGGGCAGAGTAGCCACAACTTCCTGCCTGATCTGCAATCCCTTCTGCTTTCTTTAGCAAAATCTCACTGCTCTGTCCTTCTGTTTCGAGAGTTCGGTCTATTTTTGCCCATTTATGAATGTAGTCATCAAAAGTAACTGAGGCTGGATTAAAGGGATATGGGGCTCTGAATAAAATATATAACATAAAAAATTTATGATAAAATGATGTTTTTTTGTTGTTTTTCGCAAATACATGCCTTGGATCGTTGGAGTGATAATGAGACAAATCTCCGCTGACTAGAAATACTACTCTTTTGTGTCCCAAATTTTGGACGACATAATCGGCAATGTCGTTTCCAAGTTTTGCTAGCTCCGGCATATTTTTTGTGGGTGGATCTCCCATGTAAATGACTTGCGGTAACGGGATCTGTAATTCTTTTGAAGCCTGCTCTACAAACCACCAAGGAATTACTTCACCCCAAGCCAGTGGCATCGTTGATTGACCAACTCTGTATAAAAAGGTAGCATATACATATTTTAGTATTATTAGAAAACCCTACTAATAATTAAAAATACCCGAAAGCTAACAACTCTACAGGATTTTGTTTTGCATTCAAAGCTATAAACAATTTTGCACTTTCTTCTTTCGCAACATCAAAACCTGCAGTGAACTTGGACCAACTCCATCCTGCATTCCCTTCCATCTAATAATCCTTTCAGAAATCTTTTCATTTTTCACCATATTGTGTATATATGCAAATGTTACCCTCGGATTTGCCACAAACGTATAATGTTTTTCCAAATAAAGTCCATGAGGGGTGGAGAGAAAAACAATGTCAGGTCTGAGTTGCATCAAGGCCACGGCCGCTTTCTTCATTGCCCCATGAAGTCTTGTGGCTTCCTCTTGAGAGCCTTCTCTGTTACCAGCCTCCTCGTTAAAGTTCCGAGTGAAGGGGTCCTATTAAATACATACAACATTATAATTATTCCAAAAATAAACAAACTGTAATTTTGTATTAACCAAAGCCACACCACCATGAGGAAACACAAAAAGTCCAAGAAATGGATGATGCTTTTCAGAAGGGGCACTTTCACTCGGAGAAAATAAAAATAAAACGAATATGAAATAGGGAAAAAGCATTTTGCAAACTTTAAAATTCGTGAATGTTAAATAGAATTTATTCTTTTACTAGCATATCACAATAAACAATTGACTGTAAAGTTTACATACAAAATAACACGCACAACAGCGATTAATAACTAACTTTAATTTTCAATTGCATATTAGCCATTATATTTTATTTTACCAAGTCATTATGCATTTCTCTTGCCATTAAGTTAATCTAAATCATAAAATCATTAGTCGTCTTATCAAGATGATGATGGACCCGGAGGAGGACCAAGAACTCCTTGATTGGCTAATTCCGACTTTAGCTTTGCAAGTTCTCCCCGCAACAGATTTAGCTGCTGTCGTACTTCGGCTCTCAACTGAAATGTTTCATTATATAAAATATGTTTCAAAAAATATCTGTAATTTAACACTCTACATACGGGAGAAATTCCTTCTTCGTCAGGATCTAAATCTTGGTAAACTTCGTCGTTTGAAGGAGTAAAAGTGGCTTGTGGCTTTGAGGTTGAGATTTGAGCTGCTGAAGATTTAATGAGAATAGACCTTTCTATTTGAATGACTTGCTCCTAAAATCAATATTAATATCAATAAAATTATTTTAAGTTAATTTAGATTGCATACTAGTTGTTGCTTTCTCCTTGCATTTTCTTCGCAGTCCGGAGAATCTGCCTCTTGCTGTAAGGCAGTCCTCTAACAATATAAACTTTAAATTATAGCCACTTAAAATAATTATTTCCAAATATTTACCTGAGTAGTAATTATCTCATCCACAAATGAGCAACTAGATTTTATTAGTTGGCTTTTATCAGCGCGTTCATTCAGCACAATATCTTTCTAAAATACAGATATAAACATCATCAATTTTAGCATTTTATGCATTTGCTTATTATATAGAGTTGAAACCTGTGTAGTAATAATTTCATCCACAAAGGAGTAATCCGATATTATTTTGGATTCATTTTGAATAGCATCTCTCTAAAATCGAATTTATGGTTTTTAAAATATTTCATTTTTTGAACAAATAGATACAACAAACCTGCGTAGTAATTACTTCATCAACAAATGAATAATCAGATTTCTTTTCTTGGCTTTTTTCTATGCATTCCTCATTTTGAATAGCGTCTCTCTAAATTTAGGTTTTGTTTAAACTTTTTTAATTGTAATAGTAAATTATCATTATGTAACTGACCTGAGCGTTGATTACTTGGTCCACAAATGAATAATCAGACATTTTTCTCTTTTCATTCTGGATCGCGTCTCTCTTAAAATGAAAAATATTTTGCAACAATTTTATTACTTGTTTCGCATTTACTAATGCAATTCTGAGTAACCTGTGTGTTAATTATATCATCAACAAATGAATCGTCGACTTGACACGATTGCGTTGAGCGATTGACCCCATCATTAGGATCGTCTTGTCCCAATCTGCAAATGTTACTCGCAGCTAAACATATTGCATCACGGGTCAAAGCACTTCCAATACGGGAAATGCTGCAATCGTCAATACTTAACGGAAATGTGCTTTCATTTGTGTGACGAGTAGAAGTGATCAAATCTCGTTCACTTTGAAATTGATTTCTCTATATTACCAAAAGTATGTAAAAATGATTTTTCATCTATTTGTTTCCAAAAAATAACCTTGTTTTGGATTATTTCATCCACCCAGCTAACATCCACATCTCCAGTGCCTCCTATTTTGAAAGCCTCTGAACTTGAATGATCATCAACTGATTTGCAGATTTTTCCGATTCCCTTACAAACGCTGCCTTTTGCCATTTCACTCGCAATGCGAGAAATGTTACCATCATCAATGCAAATAGGAAACGAACTTCCTTCGGCCTGGTAATATTGTCCAATTGCATCTCGGTCTGTTTGAAAACTTTCTCTCTATAAAACAATAGACATTTAGTGAGAGAAAGTTCAAGAAAAATTAATTCAGCATACCTTATCCTGAATTATTTTTTCCACCCAAGAAGCATCTGGCTCTGTTTGAGAAACACAGTCGGAAGTTATAGAAGGCTGAGAGCTAGTCGAGCTTTCTCTTTGACCAGCGGAAGGCTCTGGGCTCGTAGAAGACTCTATTGGGATCTCAGAAGCTTTTGGACTAGCTGAAGCATCCTCAGCAGATGTTGATGGTTCAGGGCTAGTGGAACTTTCTTGTGGACTGGGAGAAGCTTTAGGACTTGTCGAGCTTTCTTGAGGACTGGCAGAGGCTTGGGGACTGGTTGAGCTTTCTTGAGGACTGGCAGAGGCTTGGGGACTGGTCGAGCTTTCTTGGGGACTGGCAGAAGCCTGGGGACTTGTCGAGCTTTCTTGTGGGCTAGCAGTGGCTTTAGGACTTGTCGAGCTTTCTTGTTGGCTGGAAGAAGCTTTAGGACTTGTCGAGCTTTCTTGTGGGCTGGCAGAAGCCTGGGGACTTGTCGAGCTTTCTTGTGGACTAGCAGTGGCTTTAGGACTTGTCGAGCTTTCTTGTGAACTATCAGAAGCTTTAGGACTGGTAGAGCTTTCTTGGTGACTAGCAGAAGCTTTAGGACTTGTCGAGCTTTCTTGTGGGCTGGCAGGAGCCTGGGGACTTGTCGAGCTTTCTTGTGAACTGGCAGAAGCCTGGGGACTGGTCGAGCTTTCTTGTGGACTGGCAGAAGCCTGGGGACTGGTCGAGCTTTCTTGTGGGCTGGCAGAAGCCTGGGGACTGGTGGAGCTTTCTTGTGGGCTGGCAGAAGCCTGGGGACTGGTCGAGCTTTCTTGTGGACTGGCCGAAGCTTTAGGACTTGTCGAGCTTTCTTGTGGGCTGGCAGAAGCCTTGGGACTGGTCGAGCTTTCTTGTGGGCTGGCAGAAGCCTGGGGACTGGTGGAGCTTTCTTGAGGACTAGCAGAAGCCTGGGGACTTGTCGAGCTTTCTTTTATGGTAGAAACTGGGCTTGTGGCTTCATTGGCAGCTAAAACGCCTGATTCCGATCTAATTTCTGTTGCCTGAAAAGCTTTGACTGGTTCCGTTATTGGCGTTTTATTTTTAATAACCCTGCTTTTCCTTTTCTGAATCTGAAACCATAATCCTATACTTTACAAACTGAAACTTTTATTTTTAAGGTACAAGTGTAAAAAATAACCTTTTTCTCAACTTTCTCTTCCACTGGATCTTCCGTCTCAAAAGCAAAATGAGTTGGTGCCTTTGTTTGTTTCCATTCATTCCAAAATTCCTCCTCACTTTCTTCTTCCTTTTCTGAAGGTTTAGGCTTCTCTTTGCAAATCCCTTGAGCTGCATTACAAATACTGACATCCACCATTGGACTTGTCAGTCGAGACATGTTGGTATCATCGATACAAATTGGAAATGCACTTTCTGGTTTGTTCCGCGTTCGAGCAATCACATCTCGCTCTTTTTGAAATTGCCCTCTTTTTTCCTGAATGATTTTGTCAACAAAAGCAACATTTGGTCCACAGTCTCCTGCCCCTTTTCCAGCATTTTCTCTAAATTCTTTTTCCAGTTTCTGCTTTTGAGCACTTGCACGCTGATATGCACGTTTTTGTTGCTCAAACTCTCGCCATTCCTGTGCATTGCATTTATCTCTTAATTTTGCTCTTCTTTGTGCATTTGCTTCTTTTCTTAGGAATGCCAAAATAGCTCGTTGCCTTGCACGATCAGCGTCACGTAGCTTATCCTGGTTATTTTTTTGCGAATTGATTCATACATAACTTTTGACAATAGAATAATCTTACTAATCTCTCCCTTTCGGCGTTTATACATTTGTTATGCAACCTAGATAAATATTCCCGATATGTGTTGAAATCTCTGAGTTTTGCCAAAACGCTCGAGTCGCAGGTGATGAGCCCTTGGCATCTTAAACGGTCAAGATTTCTTTGGTTGGAAAAGAATTTTCTAAGCAGAGGATCGTGAAGAGGGTCATATGTTATTGGGGTCGCTTTTATATAAGGGTCCGTTAGGTCAAAGGACGGACAGCCACAATTGCATTTAAATAACTACAACAATCAAACGATTTGTGGGATATAAAATTATTTAACAGTTCAAGCAAGTTTATGCAAGTTCTTTTTTACATGCCTACCGATTCTCCCAGTTTGCCTCGACTGATGGGAAACAAGCCTCTGGGGGCAGGGACCACGGGGAATTTTTGGAAGAGGGGGATATATTTCCATCTGGGAAGTGGGTGGGGTGGAAGGGGGTTGCATGGTTTTGGAATCCTGTCCTGTAACTTAACTTCTGGCTCTTTGCAGGGAAAGTTAGTTGCATCATTTGAATCTTGGTCGGTGCAGCCTTGTTGAGGGGACATGTTCTCCTAACAAATGAACAAGTAAACAAAATTGCTAGCAGATGAATCAAAATAAGCCATGCTATGAAAATAAAGTTGTATGCAAATAGTTTCAAATCACGACACAAGAGAATGATTTGATTAGCAACCATTTAGAAAGCTGCGAAAAAGTTCAAGTCTTTTTCGTGAATTGATGCAATTTATGTAACGAATTTGCAACGTACAGTTTCGTAATATAGGTTAGCTATATTTATTTATTTATTTATTATGCACTGCTATTTTCAGATTCATTTTTGACACTTTATATACATAGGTAGATAATTTTGACTACAAATCTAAAATACTTTAAATTGTATAATATCTATGTCAGCATATACCTAAAATTACAACTATTCGATAAACAGCAGTAATGTAAAATAATAAGAGACTTAGAAAGAAGCAGTTCTGTTTCACTGACTATTGACTATTTATTATTTTGTGATATGAAAAGAGAATTATGGAGAATTTTTTCTAAAATCGCTTTCTATTCGTACAGCCACGTTTATGTATTTATAGGTAAACCAAAATTAATATTCGTGTAAAAAAATACTACAGTGTGAAACGTGCGAGATTTTCTAATTTGTATTGCGTTTTCTCTACTACTAATATTTAGTTAAGAAAATCATTTTTTAAGTGTCATATACTAAATTTTTGCAGCAGCAAACGCTTCTCCGGCTTTGATGTGAAGAGCCAGTGTTGGAATACATTCGTCCAACAACGATCTTTCGTAATCGTTCAATTTTGGAATACCCAAATTCTTGGAGACGCCCTTTGGCTAAAAGTGGAAAAAAAATAACATTTCAACGTAATGTATCAAGAAAAAACTTTTATTATTAATAAAATTATAAACTCACCCCAAGTTCCACAGGGTTTTGAAAATATTTAGTGCTTGCAACATTTGATTTGACATATGCACACTCAATAATCCCTTTCTCTCCTGCCAAAGCCCTGAGAACAGAGTCTGCAAATTTATGCGCAGACCACGCCATGGATAACGTCACTGTCCCCGCTCCTTGTTTCGCCTCAACGATTTCCACGCCGGCTTCCTATTTCACGGGCATTTATTTTAAACCAACGGCAACTTGAGAAACGCTAAGAATAAAAATCTCAGCGTACCCTGACTTTCAGTGTAATGAGTTTAAGTTTATCGGTTGACAAGTCGCAAGCGGGTTGACACTGGGAGAGAACTGGGACAATTGTGACCCCGGAATGCCCACCAATCACTGGGCAGAATACTTTGGAAGGATCCCATCCTTTTTCCTGACAAACATATGTCGATACCCGGACAGGACCCAGAGTAGTTATCCCCAATATTTTATTCTCGTCCAAAACCCCAGCCTTATTAAACATTTCACAGAAAAGTGGCACGGTGCTATTGATCTATAGATTAGAGAAAATGTAAATCAGGTTTTTGCAGTAAAACAAATGAAAACCCACCGGATTTGAAACAATGCCGTAAATAGCATTTGGGTTCATCATGCTGCAATTGACTGCAAGATCTTTCACAATTCTCGAATTGACGTTAAACTGATCCTCTCTCGTTTGTCCAGCTTTTCTGGGTTGACCTGCAGCACAAAGAACAACATCCGCCTTTTCCAATGCTTCTCGTATTTGACCAGGACCATATCCCGTGACCTTGCAGGGAGTGGCGACATGAGTGAGGTCAGCGGCAACTCCAGGGGAATAAAGAACATCGTATAGGGCCAGCTCGTTCACCCGTGGATTGTTCTTTAAGAGGAGAGACAAAGGCTGACCAATGCCACCGCTTGATCCAAGAACCGTCACCTTCATATCGTTCTATGGATTGGTTTTTTCAAGAAAAAATTAAAATGATGCGAATTGTATGCAAAAAAAGAGACTTACAGCCCCCGAAGTATGCAACGATTTGACAGCGGAATCGAGGACTCGCTTGGGCACTCTGATTTTAGTAAACATTTTGATTTATTTTATTTTGTGTATTTTCAGAAATTTCAAATAAATGCAACTTTCTCCTATGCGATGAGTTGACCATCAAAGTCAGAATGAAACTGCATGAAACTTTAAAACCGATCTGTTTGTTGTGATTCAGAAAATAATTAGCCACTATTTTTGTTATTGTCCCACTCAAGCCGAAGCCATGAATTCGACTTTGAGTTTGAGAATGTTTGTAAACAACTTTGTAATGTGCGTAGTTTTTACCGGCGGATGGAATACACTGGATTCCAAGGTCGAATTAAGAACGACGAAGCGTTGCATCTTCCTTACAAATTGCAAAAAGTACGCATCATCTAAAAGCCGAGTCGGATAAAGGTTTTGTGTGATTCTGGATCTTTCTATTCTAGAAACGGAGAAGCGAGAGTTCGCAAAATGTGAAAAGTTCAAAGGAGAAAAGAGAAGAGAAATGCGACGTTTTGAGGCAGTATGAGATTTGTCTCACTCTGCCTCAACCTTGAGGCAAGTTGAGACTTTGCGTTTAAAAGCTTTTGTACTGTTTGCTCTTTGGTCAAAGCCAAAGCATGATGTACACAAATGAGTTTTAGCGTTCATTTTAGTGTTTAACGGATGTTACGTAAATATAAAAAAGTATAGACTCTTCATTTTATATGGGTTAAAATAGTTGAAGGATATAACAAAATCCCTCTAAAACTTACATAAATTGCGTCAAGTTATCAATTGGCAATATAAAACTTTGAAATTAATAGGCTTTATGACGCTTTACAAATAAACTAGCTTCGTTGGAGTAAGTTAATTTTTTCAAAAACAGTTTAATTAATTACAACCCAATTAAAATTACAAGACCAATTAAAATTCAATAGCCATTCAATTTCCCTCAAGTAAATTGGTTATCTTGGGATAAGTGTTCGGGGTGTGTGGACGGCCCAAAACTGTGTTGCTAGGTGTGTATATCGTTCGTATACTTCATCTCTGTTTACCAAATAATAAACTCAACTGTTATTTTCCTCTTCAACAACTAAACGGTAAGTTGCTTGATTTCCCTTAACAAAATTTAAAAGGCCTCAGCTCAGGTCAAGCCTTTAACCTTATCCAAATGTTCCAAAGGGTTGCAAACTGTATTGACGATTTTTTTCCGTTTTAGTGACGTCAAAGTAATCAGAGAATCATTAAGCCTTCGCTCGTCTCATCAAAATAATTTCGACACTCCTTAAACAACTGCCTCCAATGGATCTTCCAACAATCCAAACAATTAGAAGTCACAGTCTCTTCAGTTCACTAAATTGTTGTCCAAACTCTAGTAGACTTTCCTTAAATCTGCAAAATTAAGGCAGTGAAAGTGATTTTTGTTTGAGAATTGGACATTTTAATTCATTTCCTAAATTCCTCGTTGATAAAATTTTAAATTGAGGCAAGAAGAATGAAGTTATTGGAGAGTGGACGTCTTGAGGCGTTGTCGTCAATGTTGAGCAATTTGGAGGTTGGCGAATGGCGAATCACTGGAAGGCTCGAGTCCTATTCATGCAAGGTAACGTTGAACGTTTAAAATGATCCATTTTCTATTTGTTTTTGACGGTTTGGAATGGAATTTAATGTTTAGGAATACATAATGCATCATATTAATTTATTTTGGTGTCTCCTTGAATAGAACAAGGACATATAATAATAAAATAATTAATGCTAAGGATATTTTCCACAATAGTGATAAAATTGCAAAGATGGAGTAGCATAATAATATGCATTGTTAAGTAAGTATGCTTGTCCTTGGGTTTTTATTGTTGCAAAATTGCAGAAATGAGACTTTCATGTTGCACAAACATCATCTTCATAACTAATCAGGTTATTCTGAAGTGCAAACGGGATTTAAAGGTCACTTTACTGATTTTGGCAGGTGTATATTTATTTATGTACAGTTGCATTCATTAGTATAGATGCAAAATGTGCAAAAAAATGCGGAAGAAAATGGGAGCAGTAGAACTTCTACTGTAGAAGGACAAATCCAGAGAGCCAATTGTGTCCCCAATTGAGTTTGAATATTCAATACTGCATTATGTTTGTCGCTTTGTGTTCCAATTTACACGAAAGGATAGAGAAAGCATTTAAACCTATGAGAACCAATAACAAGCCCCACTTTTTGACGTAAATTGACCTCAAACATGAAATGAAAATTATCCTGGTAAAATGCCAGAACACTTGGCGTCATTTATACGCTTGTTTTCTATTTTTATTATTATGACTTTTCAAAAACAACAGTTGGAATATTATGTACTGGAAAATGAATTAGATTTGAATGTTCAAAAAAAAGGCAATGACCAGCTATGAGTACATAAAATCTGCGTGTTATCGTGTTTATTTGCATTGCAATGCTGTCATCATTTTGATTGAATTGTAATTCATCTGCAAATTTTACAACTTTGCTGATTTACTACTCTGTATTTATTTGTATTTAATTTTCAACAGCAGATAAATTCGCGTGATATTTTATCAAGTGTTTGTTGAACTGATAGGTCAACAAGTTCAGCATTAAATTCATATATTTATGGTTGGAAGATATTTTAGCTGTATAATTAAGTACTTTTTATTATTATTGCTATCATTTGGCTTCATGCAGTCTCATATTTCTTAATGAGAAATTCCAATGTTAAAAATATCCTGTAATTATATGCTTCTGTTAGACAGGATATTCTGTCTGCAGCTGGATAAATTTAAATTGATGAAAGCTATTCAGCTGTGTGCGTCTGAATTTGTACAAGTTTTAAGCTAGTGTAATAGGATGCCATTTAAATGGATCGTTGAACTATTATACTTTGTCCTAAAATGCAGCAGCAGATGTTCATATTTTATTTTATGTCTTCCAGGTGGCTGGGAGTGAGCAGAAAAACATGTACAAGAAGATGTCAAAGGATGGAGGGGGTTCTGACATTGTGGCCCTTTCGCCTCCTGCTGGTGACCCCAATTTTCTTTCAAAGTCCGTGGACTCTGAGCCAGAAATATTCATTCCTGAGAACTTGGAAATGTTTGTCATCTCAAGAAAAATGCTGTTCAACCTCATTACCACGTTGAATCTGTCATTCTATCCAGATTATGATTTCACAGATGCAAAATCCCATGAATTTTCGAGATCTCCAAGTTTGGCCCATGTTTGGGCAGAAATTGACTCGAGACTTGGGCAATGTCATTTGTTTGGCCGAGGAATTCGGTAATTTCTTCATCACTTTAGAAAAATTGATTTTTTATGGAATGGTGAAAGCAATTTGTATGTTAAATTAAAAAAGGCAAAGGCTTTGGGAGGAAATTGATGCAGAAATTGGAGGACTTCGCAATTCCGAGATCTACACATACAAGCCGGATCTAATGTCGGACCCATTCTCAGAAGCTGGTTGCGTTTGGTCTTTCAATTTCTTCTTTTACAACCAAAAGCTGAAAAGGATCGTCTTTCTTAACTGCAGGGCCATGAAGTAATTGCCTTTTGAGTTAACGTTGTAAAAATGCAAAGCAAATTTTTAATCTTTAAAAAAATGTGCATTTTAGCCCCAACTCTTCAGCTTCAGAAGAATCGGAATTCTCCATTGATGAAGATTAAGTATCAACATCAACAACAATTTCAAGAAAACGAGTTGATCCCGCATTGAATAATTAATTTCGTCCAATCTTTTTTGAGAAATAGTTTTGTTATTTTATTTTTGATGTAGAGTTTAGGCGAGTTTCTTTTTACAATATCTGACTACATTTTTGGTTAATTGGTGAGTTATTTGTTTTGGGTATTAGTAGTTAGCAAAATTTAAAGAACAAATGGATTTTTTTCTTGATCTTAATCAAGTACAAAAACATGTAATCCTCACCATTGAATATGAAACGTTAAACTGTTCTCTGATAGGCACTAATATCTAATAAGAGTTTGTTCAAAGTAGTACAAGTGAGAAGGGGCTAAAAGGAATTGTTATGACTGATTGAATTGAGTACCTTACTTGTTTTTTGGGTTCGGTTAATTGTTTTAAAAATATATATTGTGTAGAAGTACCTCATTACCAGTTTCTGATTAGTTGTAAGACACAAAAGCTAATGTTTTCTCATTCTCAACAACTTTACTTTTTGTGACGTTTGAATGAATGATTATATTTATCTAGTCTATATAGTTTCCTTTTCTGGATAACTTTTGTTTATGAAATTCGCTTTAAATAATTTTATTGATTGACCGAGAGTTCTATATATATATATTATGTAATGCAACGTTTATTTAAGTTTTAACGTTTATTTTATCGATGCTATTCTTTGAGTGCAATGTATCTAATTATTAGTATATAGTATTTAGATATTTTAGATTTAATAATAAAGAGATATTTATATCTCTTTCATCTCACACACACATCACCCGAAATTGTAAATAGAAATTAGTTTTAACATATAAAAAGTATTTAACCGTTATTTAAATACCAATAATGACTCTTTACCCGATGACAAAGTAATTATATTATGCAAACAAAAATGTCGATCTCACTTAAATGTTAACCTCGGACAACTCGGAATCAATAAAATAACTAGTAAAATGAATTTACTTGCGTCCTCTTTTCTTGATTTTGAGGTATAATTATAGAATAGCGTAATTGGTTTGATAATATTTAATATTAAATTTATTCATTCTCAATCCAAGAAATTACATGAATTATATTTGACATTTGTTAGGAATTAAAGTAATTGCAAACAAAGTAAGAAATATTAATCTGCACCTAATTATACACTACTAATACGTATATTATAAATGCTAACGGGTTTGAATGAAAATTAATTGACTATATGTAAAGCAGAAAATATATAAATCCGAAAAACGGAAAAACTTAGCTGAGGAATGAGTGCAATTAAAAGTCTAAAATAAATTTTAACTC
>JAQIXN010000862.1:0-26780 GCA_034698145.1 Proisotoma minuta
CTTAGAATTATTGTTAAAATTTATAATTGATCCTTTATTTAATGAATATATGAGGTGAATATCTCATTTTGATCATCCAAGAAAGAAGGATTTCTTTGCACGTCCACAGGGCTTAAGTATAACTTCTACAAATTCTAGTTGAGACTTGTTGTTGTCTATATTTATTTTCACACAAACTTCTGCTATCCTTCCAAACCATATCACTCCATTCGCACAAGAGACTTTCATTTCCTTTCCCTAACATAACAATCCAAAGGAGAATAATGGAATTTTGAACCGACTGGGACTTTCTTCAATAAGTTTTTATGCATTTTAACCGAGCTGTTTTGTTTAGGGATGCATTTCACTTTTATGAGATGCGACTTGTTTGAATACATTTTCTCTCACTCAGGTGTATCCATTAGACAATCCCATTACTGTTACTACCTATATGGTTACATAATATGCTCCACGTGTCAAGGCGAGATTTTTTAAATGGAAAACTTTTCAGGGTTTTAAAAAGTGAAAGGATAAAATCGTACGTTATAGCAGAACTTTTGAATACAAGTTGAATAATCACTTATTAACTCTGATTCAGCTCAATCTCAACAACTTTTCCTTCTCTTTCTTATTGTAAAAAGAAAATTAATTATTCAAATGGTTCAAGCCTCACTGAAAAATGTCAAATTCCTCAATATATAAGTTGAAATCGGTCAACTGCATATAAAAAATGTGACGAAACTTTTACAGCCTTATCCAAGAATAAGAATGACAGCAGTTGTGTCAATCCAAAGTTTTTCGTCTTCCCTGCCGACAAAAGAAGCAGCTTTAACAATAAAGACAACTCAAAGGTGGAGACAGGATTGGGAAGATGGATAACGTTTTGTCAGCTCCCGTATTCTTTTGGAGAGGTTGACATTTTGAAACACACAAAAGGGCATTGGCTGAGACTAAAAGTAAAAGTGAAGCTGAAGAGCAAAGTAAATGTTGTGTTTGGAAATGATTGATTTTAAATCCAAGCATCTGCACCGTGAAGGAAAACTGCATACATACTTATATGCGATTGCATAATAATTCATCATTCGATTGTGTAAAATTCCCTAAACTAAGAAAACGGCTGAATTGAGAAATTTAGAAATTCTTCCTCCACAAATTGATCGTTTTATTATTGTCCCAACTATATACATTGTTGCACTTGAGGTCGAGGTCTTTGCCATAAAATTCTGTAACTGTGCCCCGGATGCTCTTAATGTTCTCGGGAGTAATGAAATCCAAATGAATGAGATCTTTTACTACACGTGCATTTCATTATTTATCAGGTAACGTAATAAGGGCTGTGAGTTAACAAACACCAGCCCTCTCTAATGACTAATTTTCCACAATTTTTATTACATTCCCAAAACAAACGTTGGGGATGCAGATGGACCTGTTATTAATACAAAGGTTAGTATTTTTTCTGACTTTGTCAGTCTCCCCTCCTGCCTCTGGATGAATTATTCTGTGTCATTATTATTCAGCCGCCCCTTAAACAGAAGCAGGGTGTTCGTGGTGGACTTATTGAATGTACTCATGAAACATCGGAGAGAGAAAATGGCACGCGACATCGATCCAATTCTTTTCATTGAAGTGGACTACATAGTAGAGGAAAAAATAAATATAATCCCAGTCCAATCTACACATCACTCATTCTATTTCAAACATATATATAAAATAAATGAACGGGGCCTCCCCAGAAAAACTGACAGTGCATGGATTTGGATTAAAACTTTGGAACTTTTGGAAATCGGACATGCAGCTGAAGTGAACGGCAGCTTCATCATATAATATGATTCATATTGCAACACAAAACTCTGGAAATGCGTTTAGAAGCTTTATCTTTTGTTGCAATCCTATTATTCTCTTTAACCAACATCCATTTCTTTCTGTGGCACTCAATTGTGGACAGGGAAAATGCGTTCTTGCTTTTTTATAAGAAATGTCAAGAAAGAAAAAGCAATATTATTTGAGAGGGGAGACAAACAAGAGTTATTGGAAAGGAATGAAATGGGTTTTTATTATATTTGATTTTTATTAAAATGTCCAAATAATATATCAGTCCATATCTATAATAAAATATGAATTACGTGCTTTTTCCCGATATGTTTGGCATGGGGAAGGAAAAAGCAACGTGTGTCAATGTCCATTGTTTGGCCAATGAATCAATGCAGACTTACAGGAAGATTCAAAAAAATGTTCTCCTCTGTTCTGAGTCAGCAACAGACAACTAATTTTATTGCTAGCTAATAATTACCTACGAGAAATAATGTTGTGACAATCATGTGCCCAGTCCTGGATAATGTGCCTTCCACCTAACCTCGTTACAATTATTTTGATGGAGCGAAGGGGAAAAGGAAACCCATCCATTTCAGAGGAAGGAAGAGGATTTGGACTCTGTTTTATTCAATTGCATTTCCATCCGAATTGCATTGGATTCATCCTATTAAAACGAGCCACATATAGAAATTGTAGAAGGATTGTATGCCCATATGTCTCACCCGCTTCGAACTATAAGGGAGATCAATCATCATCAATTCTGTGCGGAATAGTTACATACTTTACCCTTACAGACCGCATGAAGCATGACGAGAATTTTTATACAAATGCACCACAAGTAATATGCAGTGGCGCTGGGTTGACATTTTTTGCTAATTTTCTAAAAAAAATAAGCTTTTTATAAAATTGAATTATTGTTACAAAACGTCACACTGTTTCCAAAAAATCGGTGCAATAATCCTTTAAACTGCGTCATAAATTCCGAGATTGGATGGAGAAAGTGGCCAAATTGTCACATGCGGCTTTGGTGGAACATATCATTTCGCAAATCCTCTTTCGTTGCGTAGAATGAGATTAGTTGATAGAAAATAAATTGTTCTTTTAGCCATCTTATAGTTTTCACCACTTTGATTCTTTTCCCATTTGGTTCTTTTGGAAGTAATAAAACAAGAAACTTGATATTCTTTGATTCTTTAAGCTTAGAAGTTTTCAAAGCATGAAATGCAACACCGGCACGCAAACAAAGTTTGACCAAATGATGAGAGATGTTCTTGTCTTTTCTACCACCTAAGAAGTGTGGGGAAAAAATAAAACTAGCCCCTCAAGATCGTGTTCACACGAACTTAATGACACTGATCCAGTTTCCAAAATTCCTTAAACACGGTCATATACAAGATATGAAAATTATACACGCTATAAAAGTAGACTAATTTCCCTAAATCAGTGGAAAAAATCCACTTTTCCAAAGTAATTTAGGACTTGTTTGCCTAAATTGTCCGTTATAATAAGGAGCAACTTTTAACTCCAAAATAACTATTCCATTGTTTTAAAGGCATTCTAAACAATCAAATTGTATATACTGTGACATTAAAGCTGCTTGTGATATTATTTGAACACAAAGTGAGTATAGGAGATCTTCTCCCTTTGATGTCCATTGTTGTGATTTTATAAAGTTGTGCCTTGACCGCAGGATATGAATTAGGATCAAATTATTGTCTGGAGGCTACAATCAAAAAACCATTTGAGACAAGAGCAAAGACGCTCCTAGAAAGTTAATACCCAATCATTCTGACGTGACATGAAGTCTCTTCTTGTAAAACTTAAGGGGACTTGAAGGTAAAAGATATTCCATTATTTCAGACGCCCATAAATAACCCTTAAGGAATACATATAGTCAACTTTTAAATTGTCGCTGGGATAAGAGTATCAACCGTTTATAAACATCTTCAAAATGTGAGCTATATGATACATTTCCCTATGTACCTATATATGCTGGATTCAAATGGAATTCCTCTTTACCACGATAAAAGTATGCATGAAGAATTTTACAGTTGGCCGTCCCTTGAACATGCATTTATGTCAAATTTTATTGGAAAAAAATTAAAGGAAATCTATAAAGAATGCTCATAAAGTACATGGAACTTGATAGAAGCCTTTGTTTTTATTGCCTCATATATGTTTGTTGTGAAATTAATGTCAGAGTAGTCAAAGTCTCCCATTTTTGTTGTGGTCACAGCCAGATTTATCGACAGATAGTTTCAAAGGTGCCAACAGTCGAAGAAGGGACTGGATTGAGTTTCTGAACAAAAAACTAATCAGTATTGAAGACACACATTATTCAAGTCACCTGCTCATCCTCCCTTAAAGAAGAAGAGGGATCGTTAACTTTTTAAGAACATTGTTCAAATGTGTAGATGGACATTCTATTGTTACTTTTACAAACCTTCAATCTTTTCTTGCGTAACTCTTTCTATACAAACTAAATGGCAGATGAATTAAAATTTTAAAAAGATGGATAGATCAGCTCTTGTCCAGTTCTTTCTCTTATTGATCTGATGTCCACCTACATATCTATCGTTAAGAAGCGCCTCGAGACATTTAGCAAGCAAAGAGTTCATTTTATTCGAATTATCCATGCAAAGCAAGTACTTAACGTGAGTAATTTTAAGGGTTTAATATTTCAAATGCTGGCTTTGGCGTGTTATGTAATTGATCAAGTTGGGAATCGATATCAGTCCACAATGGCCCTCGTCAATTTATCCCATCACCTCTCTTTTAATATTTACACTTTATTTAATCTAGCCACTTGAAAGAGGAATGAATCGTCAAATTTTAAAATCTAAAGCAAATTTAAATTACATACAACAAGGATTAAGATTACATACACATTTAAAACTTCTATCAATCAACAGTCTATAGAATCATGCTAAATTGTGTAATTCAAGCTTCGTATCTAGTTATATAGTGGCTCAAGCCAAAGACTTGAATTGATGCCTTATAAATCGCTTATATAAATTATGATCTGTTTTGATGGTTGGATAAGATAGGATAACACCCACAGGCTTTAAAATAGTCACAACTCACCGCCACAATAAAAAGTGAATTAGACCAAGAAGGAGGCTCATCCCCTAATTTAGATGGTCAAGGGATAAGGACAGGGATCAGTTTTATCAATCAATCACATCGCAATCCAAGAGTTCCTATTCATTACTCTGGAATTTTCACCTCTTTAAATTACTCCAACGGCAGATGTGCATTGAATTAATAATCTATTAATGACTGATTTATTTTCTCCTTCTTCTGAAAAAGAAAATTTCTAATGTCAAAAGAATGTGGTATATAATTTACGACAAAGTTTATAGAGTACAAAACGGCATGCGGTCAGTTTCAAGAATAACATGTCATATGCACGCTTCCCTGCAAGAAGATTACAAAAGTTGTTTTTGCAATGTAATTTTCCCTCAAATTTAGAACTTATTATGTGTGGACATAAACATGGGGACAACTATTAATATTGAAAGTTTATGTTGCTTTAAAAGCAAGTAAAAGTAACTTTCACTCAAAGGACAATTTCTTGTAAGCTGGGAAAGTTTTGGAGGAAAGTTTTTCATGTTTCCTCCGAGAGTAAAATGTAATTTGTCCTGGCTCACAAAAGAGGAAATAGCCATGGCCCAACCACGCCTGTCTCATTTCACGTTATATACGCTTCTATCTCCAAATTTCCAACAGCAGAAAGAGTTTATGTTTTGTCCCACAGCGTTTAAATTATACGAGACCAAGAGCAAATGATAAAGTTGGGCCCCTCGAGTCCACGTTTAATTCCAAACTTTACCCCTATTCTTCTCGCAGCTAATAACAAAACAAGATAATGGCACTGGATGGAAATGAAATAATATTATCCTTCATTTGGAGTGGGTGTGTTTTAGTCACTTCTTTCAACTGCAATAAGAAAGAAATTCTATGTAAGGGCAAAAGGGTTGAGATTGAACTTATCCATGATTTTATAAACTTGATGCATATTCAAACTTTGAGAAAAAGTTCAAATGCTTTGACAAGAAAAATGATTTAAATGCAATTTATCAAAAAGGGATTTACATTTGAATCCGTGAAAATCTGTAAATTCTCAAATATATGTAAAAAAAGAAACTTATTGGTAATACTCCCAACGAAAAGTGAAGAGGATATTGCATAATGCATGATAGATTCTTCTTACAAAGTTCCCTGCATCTCTTGAGAGTCGTTACTTAAGAAGTTGGGAGGGGTAAGAAGAGGTAAAAGATACCAAATCTGTGAGAGAGAACAATTCCAAGTACTGCTACAACTACGATGATGTTGATGATGATGAATATGCAGAGGAAAAAGACCCTTTGTAGAAATTTATAATAGTTTCGGTGAAGCTCGTCTCTTGAAGGTGTTCAAACAGCTCAGTGGATTTTATTAATTTGGACAAGCATACATCTTTGATCATTTGGTGGAGAAAGAAAAGGGAGAATCCTATTCTTCTTATTTTTTTATCCTAAACGCTTTTGACGGGTCCAGCACTTTTTCTGGCTAAGAATGATCTACAACTAAAATAAAGGGTTTACAAAGTCAATCCAAAATAGAGATGGTGGTGGGTATATGATGGCAAATAAAGATTACTCTCCCCAGACAATACAATGTGAGGTAATTGTGAGATTCCGATGTAACTTTTTTTATATCCATATTTACAGCTCGTAAGTCCACGAGCCCTTTCTTTACTTTTTGTTAACCAACTCGTACACATACAGATTTTAGTAGTAGAAGGGTTATGTCCAAAAATGTATACTCAAGATCAGATGCGTGGATTCCATACGGAGTACTATTGGAGGGAGGGAAGATCCCAAGACGCCAAGTTTTAAAGCTGACCTTAAGCTTTTCAATAGAAGTTGGTTGGATCTTTGGATTTTCTGACCTCAGGCAGCAGGTGGCTACTACCCCTTGTGGACTGGACTTTGGTACATGTTAAATTCTCAAGTACCTGAGAATGAAGAGGATTCAAGTACCTTCAAGTCAAATTTTTAATTCGATAAATACTTGAACTTTGAAGCCATAGTGTACATCATGAATGAACACTTGGCTCTCAAATCTAGCTTCAGCTAATTCAAAATTCAACTGCCTTTTGAGACGAGACAAATGATAGTAATGACAACCAGCCCATTTGTCCATCTTTTACAATTCCAAGATTTTTTAACAGACGTAAGGTTAACTGGCTACTGACCTTTATCCAATAATTCTAACACCATCTCAAACTAATTCACATTTTCAATATTTCTATTAATAAATTGTATTGAACAAGACATTCTTTAAAATTCAACTCTACTTGAGCTTCACGATTTTCAATTTTCATGCTAAAATGTTACACAGATGTACGCATTTGTTTCTTTGCATAAGTTGCTCTCTGCTCTTACTGAACCGTGGAAGAAGGAACAAAAAGAATGGGCTTTGAGACCAAATCTTTCAACAACTTCCTTTTTTCCAGAATACAATCAATGTCTTATCGACAATGACTTTAAAGTCGTAAATCCGTTTTACTGCTGACTGACACTCACTTAAAAGTAGTCCATAAAACTGCCAAAACATTTTGCAAAATATTATGCTCTTCTTCTGACTTATTCTGGGGTTAACGAGGGGCAGTTTGTGATTTGTATGCATTGCTCTTTTTTACTTTGTCCAGTCATATTTTCAGTTTCATATAGTAATTGTGTGTTGATATATTGTTTCAGATTTACAATGGGAAATGAATATTTCGAAAAGAAATAAGGCATAAAAATCTTGGAGCATAAAATTAAATATTCAAACATTTCCAAGTCTTAAGACTGCGGGCACTGAATCTTCTTCTTTTTGGTCGTTCGTTACTAGTTTATTACAACCAACACAAGAAATGTTCAGTTGGAGAAAAAATCTACATTCTCCAAACGTCTTCTTGGTTCTATATCTCACTGAATATATGACCATCAACTGTCTTTTACCTGTCCATCTTCTTCCATCTATCTAGTCAGTCTGTTGCATTTTTTTAAAAACTTTTTATCCATCGACATCAACGGACACTAGAGAGGTAACATGGAGTAATGAAGGACAGAAAAATTTTCTTATCCATTTATTTAAAATAAAATAGTTATGACAAACGCATAATTATCAAACTTAATAATTCACTGAGTAAACCCATATTTTTCATGTTCATAAATATTTGTAACGTTCCAATCGCTCAAATTGAATGTCTGGATAACTATCAATCTTATATGTACTTCTCCGGTAAGATTTGTCCAGTTTTTGCATCTTCTAAATAGACTTATCAACAACAAAAAATGTTGCAGAGACATTAGTATGCAGAGAGAATGACGGAACGTTGATTACTTCTTAAAGTCGTTAAAAAGATAATATTCAACCGACCCCAGAATCTCTCTATAATAATTGGTTGTGCTCGTTCTCTGTGCACAAGGGATCAAATTCCGTTGGATATTTATGCAAAAAGAAGAAAATGGACAGGTTTGTTTTTCAATATCTCTTGTACATAATAGGAAACCGTCATAATTCTTTCTCGCAGATGGATAGATGCTTACATAATATCCAGACGAGTGTAGCAAATTAGATAGTAGATTGGATTATTTACGAGTTACCTGATAACTCGACAGCAAATGAGTTGAAACAAGATCATCAGTCAATCTCAAATTATCCTCCTCATCTTACTAACGATCGTTATGGTCTTTCAATTTATTACTTAACCAATTATCAAAAGCAGGTCCCCAGTACACTTTGAAAATAGTACTACTCAGCTATCTAATTGATTTTCTCCTAAACTTTGGTTCTCATCTTTTAAACTAAAATTAAGATACGCCCACCAGAAAAAAGTCATAATGATAATAAAGCTCAAAATTGCATGAAAACAATGTACAGTAGATATTTTGAAGGAAAATTTTTAAAAAATAAAAGGTTTCTTTCTTTATTAAAAAACGAAAGAATTGCTATTTCATAGTGGTTTCATATCCAACATTTCCATTACCTTTGCACTCAACAGAACAAATGAGGTACATACAAATTGTATGATACAACAATGAGTGTTTTCTCACGATGATGATACCACGGATTAGGGGCTCAAAACTTTCTTTTCATGCATGCAAACAATATGTGGCAACTGAGGCTTGAAATTATCCCAAAAGCTTATTTTGAATCCATTACAGGATTTATATTGTTATGTTCTTGATTATTAACAATTTAATTCCAGTTCAGTTGCAGTGCGACAAATGAAAACTGCTCGTCATGTCATAGTCTATCAAAGTTTAATGGAGCTGCTGAGCCAATGAGTGACATATGGTTGGTTCACTAATTCATCCACTCGAACTTTTCGTTTGAAATTACCTTAGTACATAATTTAACAAGGACAATAAAGATCCAAGTAGAATAAATATATATTTAATTAAACCCTTCTATATTTAATTAAAGTAAATTCAATTAGTTGAGGAACTTCGGTTCGGTTTCCTCCAGGCTGCATCCATCAAATAAACATTCTCTTTCCACTGTTTAAAATCCGATGAAGCATAACCATGTAACATGAAAACCGTTACAGGGAATAATTCAACTGGAGGCATCTGAAGGTGCACTTCGTTGCAGGTTGTCCAGACTTAATTGATAATTTATTACAAGATTCATAAATCCAATTCTCTTTGGTTTTATAATCTCCTTCTCTCAAATTATAAGTAATTTTGTATTCAAGTGTAACAGAGATTACTTCCAACAGATCTGGTGTTTGTCGAGAAATTCTCTTCCAAAACCAAAACATTGTTTGTTGGCTTTACTTTCCATTAATATCACATTAATCATTTAAGGGAAACCTTGAAAGTCTTCCAGCAAAAAGTTGCAAGTAATCCCCAGGATAATGTATCAATAAAGGTAAACAAATGAGTCAGCTAAGGAATATACAGGGCAGAGCTTACAGGCCTTCATTTTGAAGGGAATATCATTAAACGAAAATTCAATAAACGGGAGAAACCTTCTTTGGTGGCTGGGCAGAATTCCGCAAAGAAACTACTTATCTTTAGTGTAGTTAGATGCCAATATGTAGCCTTTTTCCATCAGATACTTTCCTCCCATATCTTGTGAGGTAAAAAATATTACAGACCATAACCTAAATAACCCAAAAAATCATGAAGATCAAGCCAAAAGAAAATATGAAAATCTATTATGGCTACTTAGAGATAATCAGTTCACCTTAAGATAGTATATACTTATTTATCCTACCGTGAAATTGTCCCCTGTCACGGCATTGTAAATGAATTCCCTGTTCGGTGATATCGATAAGAAGCCGTCATTTGCTGGTTACAAATTTTAAATAAATCTCGTTAAAAGCGCTAATAACCTTCATGGATCGGTGAAACTAGCAGTGTCAAAGATTACCCAAGGGAATACATTTAATGTGCTCCAGATAAAGAAAACCCATAATATGACAACTGGGCCAAATCAGATTTGTCTCGAAAAAGATGTGAAAGGAAATGACGAGTGACATCTTATCTATGTGTATGTCAGCAGCAAAAGATATCATTATTTTCTGACGTTCCATTTGCAATTTTTTCTTGAAAATCTATATAGTCAATGCCAAAGATTGAGGCAAAAAAACCAATACGTACTAAACAATAACGTCAATGTTTGTCAAAACCGCAATTAAAGGACAGAGAGAAAACGAGTGAGGGAGTGGTAAAAGTTAGTCATGCGAATTCCATTAATCTCTTATAAAATCTGAATGAAATACATTCCACACGTATTTTATTCTGGGGCACACCCTCAAACTAGTTGCGTCCTCAAAAAAACAAATCACCAGCCATAAAATTACGGGAAATATAAAAATGTTGCTCTAATAACAAAATTGTAATTCAATCCAATTCCAAAAATAAAAATATATTTTTCAACCCACGCTACTCACCACAAAGAGGGATAATAAAATTAAAATCCCTATATAAAAATTATAAAATTATAATTATAAATCCCTTTTGTCATCAGTGCTCATATTGACCAAAAACAAACCAAATTGAGTAAATTTTATTACGAATGTACGGGAGGAGTTCTAATCTTTTTTGTAAATAGCTTGTCAAATAAAGCCGATCCTAAATGAAATTATCATATAAAAACAACAAAACAGGTTTTTCATGCAGAATTCCACTCCAGCCAGCCACGACCACGCGTTCCATAACAAGATTTACTTTACAAGATTAAAACCGGCGTTCCTTTCCTTCAAATAGCATCTCTTGAAAAAATATTTTTCAAAAAGTCGCTAAAATGTTAAGTTGATGCTTTAGAAAAAATTAGAGCATTCATTTGTATTCACGGCATAATATTTTCATGAACAGGATTAGTGCGGATGTGGTCTGACTTTTGAGTTGCTGTTTACTTTCAAAGTACCTATCATCGACTATAACTAAATATCTAGTTTCAGTTACATACGTTTTTTTTTACTTTGAACAAATTTTACCGATGCATTAAGAAATAAAAGTTTACGAGTAGATATGAAAATATGATTTAAAACTGCCAACTGCAAATGCAGTTTTAAAACATTTTAATAACAAACATAAAATGTTGACGACAGATACTACGAACGTTGTACTTTGAACACGATCAAAGCATTCAAAGAAAATTGAAATTTGAACTTATTGAGCGTCATTTGACTTTGTCACGCCTAATATATACAGAAACAAGTACACATTGCGCATTTATGGAACATAAAAGTTACAATGCAAATTATCGATTCTCCAATCTAATATATTTTACAGCCTAAAAATAAAATGTTGAAACTAGAAGAAATGCAGATGAGAATTTTATTATATACCGTGAAATTGTCGCACTTTTATTGCCTACAGAGCATGATTATTAAATATGTAGCAATACCTCCATAAAATTAAAAGAAAACATATTATAAATAATTTATTCTATGGCTTGAAATAATTTTTGGAACCTTATGTTCTTTGCTTGGAGTAAATTACAAAGAGATGTAAAATATACAATGATTTTTATTACAATGGGAGTAATCATGAACCCTTTAAAATTCTGAACAGAGTGCAAGCTGAACTCAAACAAATGGATTTCGTTTTCATGGTCGTGTAAGCTGATTATGAAACAACATGTCTTGGATTACCAATAAGTAAAAGAGGTAAAAGAGCCCTTGTCACGATTGTGGCTCAAGAACAAGCAAAATTATCCTAAGCCAGCATCAATTTTAAACTCAATTTTTCAACAACAACAGGGATAATTCCAGGCCAATCAAAATCAAAGGCTGTAATTTAATGATTTTTTTAAGAAAAAGCACCCGATTTTTATTTTAAATAACAAATTTTCTCATGTCAATATGAAATTGAGCAACTAATGTAAGCTGAGCTCCTAGACGGCTCCTCCAGAAAATTAAACAAAAAGAGCAATTTAATTAATAGCTTCCCTTGAAATGCGTTCCCTTTTAATTATCCCTCAACTGCATTGGACGAGTTGTGCAAAGACGTAGAGCAACTTTTAAGCATCCATTTAATTTAATCGTGGCTTGTTTAGTGGTAGACTAGTGCAAAAATGATTTCGCTCAGAAACTCCCAACAAAGAAAAATTACTATTATTAGAATAATGGGCACATTAACGAAGAGGCCAAGTAAAACAGAAAATAATAAATCCGCATCATCCATCTCATTTTACACAAAGCGGAATATCTTTGTGGAATAAACAGGCTCAAGAAAGTTAAGACTGGAATGAAATGTGACAAATATTAAGTGTCAGCTAACAAGATGCAACTACAAAGAAGCCGTTTACTTTAATTGGCTTTTCTTTAACATTTGGTTCTCTCTGTAATCGGCAACAATTTTTAAAACAAACCAATTTACACTTTATTTCCAACCAGCATGTAAGCTCATGATATTAGATTAAATCCCGGAGCGAACATTTCATTTATAGTTTAGCTCATTTATTTTCCCAGAAAAGTACAATGATATAAGATTTTTAATTCTTTCATCCTTGTGTACATCTTTGCCAACTGACACGAGTGACTAAATTCGCCAAAGTTCATTGTAACTCAAAACATTTACGACACTAAACATAAGCTACTCTCAACCTTTGAACACATTAATTATACTCAATTTTATATGTACGCGAAATGTCACAATGTCACACCGCAAAGTTCTTTTCTTCCTCATCATAAAAATTTACAATGCCTTCAATTGAACTAATTCAGTTAGACCGAGTGGCTAATTCATGTGCGTCCATTTAAAGGAATTGAATTCCAGCCAACAAAAGCTGGTTTGTCAGTTAAATTACATAAAACCAGTATCATATAAAATATCATTGCATATTACCTACGCTTATTCATCCCATTCAAATCAGATGAGGAAGGAAGAAGAGTTCACATAAGGAGCAAAAAATGAGAGCAAAAACTACAAACAGTCTTGTGTACGAGTTACTAGAGTTCATGTTCATGGTCACAATTTGTGCTTCTTCTCAAGATCCCACCTACTTAAATTATGTATCATAATAGATAACTCGAGACTTGCAAGATGACGATGCATCTAAAGTTGGCAGTTTATTTTTATTTGTTTGAGCAATGTCTTTGATATTATCTAATAGCGTCGTAAAATCGCATAAGGGCATTAATCAACTCAAACCACTGTCATAATTTTTATTGCAATGTCTGAAGATGTAAAAATTGGCAGTTGCATGTAGCCATTAATTGATTATTTGATGCCAATTTTGAACTGTTTTATATGTTCTACAGCCATTAGGATAAAAAGCAGAGCATTGTAATTATGGATTATTTCATCAGGTGCTTATTTTCGGTTGTAAAGTTAATCTAATCGTAAGTGCAAAATATATATTTTCTCATGTCATATTATTTTTAGTAGGCAACTTTATCTGACGAAAGAAGCAGTAAATCATCACATGGATTTTAATTTAATGGTTTCTCGTCCCTTCCTTATAATTTTAATTACATATCCATGCCTTAAAGATAGTCATAAAAAATGTCCGGCTTTATTGTATCCCGAAAAAATGATCCAGTCGGCTTATTCATCTTGGCCCAATCTCTTATCGTGGTAACGAAGCAAATCGGTCGGTCCTTTGATCATTTAACCAAATCTCATTGTGTGATGTAATATTATTGGACATGCTTTTAAAGTTAAAAGCTTTTAAATATTTTCACTCTGGTAAAAGTGAGGTGGTCACGAATAGAAAACGGTTCCTTTTTTATATGTATTTTAAAAATATTAAAACGGCGTGTGATAAAATCTAAATTTGGATTTATATAAAAGGGGACATGATAAATATTTAAATTCACAATGGAACTTTTGGAGACAAAACTTGACAAAGGCAGAACTCTATAAACGACTGCATATCCAACTGTTTCTTTTTCTCATTTTCTCCCCAAATTCTCATCTTCACCAAATTTAGCTCTGTAAGGATACTATATATGTATTTCCAGTCCCTTTCCTTTCTTGACCTCTGTCCCATAATGAGACATAAGGGACCTCAAAGATCTAACTGATGTTGTGGTTTCCAACTGCATTGTTTGTTTTTAAGGTTTGTGAGACTCCGACTGTTTTTATTTGGGTATTGTCGTCAACACTGCGTCCCATTTGTTCTCCCTGCCGAACCTCACACTGCGATTACAGCTCTTTGTTTTTATTTTAGGAAATCAAGATTAAGTGCAACCATCCCATCTCAGTCGAGATGAGCTTTTGAGATTTGAATGTTTGGACTTTTTAAAAGAAAAATGGTCTCTATTTAAAATCTGAAGCATTTCCTTTACAAGACAAGTTGGAAATAGAATTTACTACCCAAAAGAAGAAGAATTTTCTGCCTGTTTAACTCCTCTGAAATGATCATTTGGAGTTTGAAATAGAGCAAGAGAGAAAGAAAAGTAAATTGAATCCCGACCACCAAGAAAACTTTTTCTGATTTGTTTACATTTTGTCCGTGTCTCCCTTTTTAACACCAAACACTCGCATTCTTTGTATACGTTTCTTAAATTATTCCAGCTACAACATTATAATCTAGCTACATTACGAATTTGTTTGTTCGATTATACTTTGATTTGTTACCAGCATTCATTATGCTTTCCAATATAATCAACTCTTTTCTAAAAAATAAAACCCACTGATTTTTAGCTTAGATAAATGTACGTAAACGTTAAGTCCCTGGAGGCAAACACACTCCAAATTTAACATTTTCTCCTGCAGTCGTTATCAAGTTGGATATTTTATTTTTGGTTCTCAAACCCCTATAATTTTTGTGTAATGGTAATTTCCTCTTACATGCATGAAAATTTGGTGAAAATCCCTCCCATGAAATCGGTAGGAGGATCACATCGTTTACAACAAACTCATTGTCTGAACAAGCTTTATAAACTTTTCGAAAATTGAGGCGATGAATGTAATTTAATGTCCCCAAATTCGGAAATATCAAAAGATATGATATTATTTTTTGACACATGACTTGCTGATGAAAAACAAATTCCTTAAACTCATTATACTTACTTTTGGGTGGATCGAATTTCAAAAGCCTTGCCCTGAACTTGTTTTTGCCACGTCAAATAAATAATGCAGAATTTTAGACGCAACCTTAATCTAGATCGACATTTAAACATGATTCACAATCGATAAGAAAAGAAGGAAACTACTTTGTATTCAAACGCGAACGAGCCAAACATCGACCAGCAAAAGTGAATGACGGGAGAAAAACCTTGACAGAGAATGGACAAACGCGACCCTTAAATATTCAAAGGACCGATTATTACCTGTCATTTTTACCGTAACTACTTTCATCCGCTCTGACAGCAAAGAGAGAATAAGTTTGCAGGGACAACGCATATCAAATCTTTTACGATTGGAATTGGATTTGAAGCAATAAGCGTAATGCGATTTTTACATTTGAAATTCTGGATAAGAAAAGGAGTTGGTTTATGGAAGGATTTGGTTAATCTATTTCCATCCAGCCATTTTACAAACCAAATTAACCGTATCGAAAAAGAAAGGTTCTCAAGTACCCAAATTCTAAGACGAATGACTCGAATACCTTAAACTGCCATAAATCTGGTCACACTTCATTTCTAAACGGGACACTTGCAAACATACAAGCAAATGGAGAATTTGTATGGTCATTTATAACTTGCGACGAGGCATGACCACCGGCTGTAAAAATATGCTACTCTTGTTTTCATACGCAGATGGCCAAAAATACTGATAAGCAAATCATGCCATTTTTATAGGTATTTGCAGTAGAAAATAAATAAATGCACACAGCATGAAAGTTTTTATTAACTTTTGCCGTTTCTGGAAACGTATTAACAAAAGTGCCTATATGTATACATAATACTTCTTTAATGAATCCTTAAAAAAGCAGTGAGATTTAGATTTAGGCCAGTCATCACCATTTGAGCCAACTGCTACCAAAATCTTCTCATGGAATGAAACATTTTCAAATGGAGGCTAACAATCGTTCATTTATTGTAGAAAAGCAAGTCAAAAGGAAAGGGCAATGCGTTGAAATGAAAAGAGTCTTATGCCTTTGAACTTTTGCTATGAATTAGCAAAATAAAAGAGAAATAAAATAAAAGGTCTTCTTTTCTTAAGAATTACCAAGATCGCAAGTTCCAGAGTTGAGAGCACTTGAAGAATTCTTGTGAGAATTAGGTACGTCTCAGCTATCAATACAAAATAATAGAACCTGCCTACTTTACCCCACTTACAACCTTTTTAACAATCGCAGAGCATAGAAAATTCTCAACGGAAACTTTCCATTGTTGTAATTCAACCTTTCTTAATAAATAATCCAATCTCAACTAACTAAAATCCCTTCCATCTTTAAGATTGGATTATACTTAGGTTCATAAGAAAAGAAATTGGATTTTTGAGTCCTACTTCATTCTGTAATTCACTTTGAAAGAAAATTTCTTTCACATTAAATGAGTGGAAATAACACTCATATAGTTCTCCATTGAGCAACTATAAAAATAACTAAACGATTCCTTCACATTTCCAGATGCCAGTTGGGACCAGCTTTTTTTCGGCTTGGAAAAATAAATGAAAGTATGCATGAGAACAAGTGACTGGAAAGATAACATAAGGACCAGGACCTAGGCTAATGAGATGAGACTTGAATTTGTTAACTTAAATAAATAGGACAAAATTCTCTTCAGCTTCAGCACCCAAACTCGTAATTTTTATGAAGGCTGTGGGTGAAAATGTGCCCCACTGTTAGTAAATTCCCACAAGATGCCCCAAAAATACACGGACGGTTGCCTCTGTCTCATTAGATTCAGGTTTATTTTATTTACGAGGAGGTCCCTTGGCCAAGGTGCTCTGTTGGGAACAAGTCGTTTGCTGTTGCTGCTTGCTCACAGCATTATTTATTATTATTGATGACCCAATGTTTTGATTCTTTACACTTTCAAGACCCCAACCAACTTGTTCCCTTTTATGTCTTTAATGTATAACTTTTATTATCTGACTTTTCCCTTGGCATTTGAAATGTGTAATGGATCACATAGAGAACTGCCTCTTTGGCTTGAAATTCTTTACGAATCCTATAAAATTCATTCATCATCCATATCACACAATACGATGATTTGCTTCCCAAAGTTTCAAAATGTTATATCTAACGCTCGTATATAGTTAGTTGATTTTAATTTTACTCGAGGGACCGCTTCATCATTTTATTTCTATTGCCATTATCAGATTTATTTGTCCGTTACATTTAGTTTGGAGCATTTTGCTCAAAAAAGTCAAGTCAACTAATGGAAGTTGAATTCGACATTTAACAGCCAACAGCCGACCCTTGACTTTGTTCCCTATTGAAAGGCCTGCAATTTGACTGAACAAGTTAAGTTATCGATCAGGGGAGTGAATGGGGAGATATTTAGGATGTCGTTGAGAGAAGATCCATTTGGCTTTTCTTTTAAGTGGAAACATTCACTAACAGGAAGGAAAAAGTTAATGTCATAAGCAATAGCAAGTATTGGGTTTCTAAACAATCCAAAATGATTAGAAAGAATAATTCCCATTAAATAAATAGAGATTCTCATCTTTAACGGACATTGATCTGGAATCAAAACTTTGGACCCCTGAATGTGCGTGTCGTACAAATCCAATTGGCGATAAAACTTGATAAAAGTCTCTGTGTTTGTGTGGGCTATTTATACATTATTCTCTACCTTTGTAATGATGGTTAGTTGCTCCTGCTTTTCATGACCTGAGCCTTTAATACCGCTAAAGTGTCATTTGTGTGTACAAGTATCTAAAAGTGGGCAGGTTTTCCTTATCTCCCCTTGATCAGGGATAAGAGATAAATGTTGTGGCCAAGAGATTTATTGAGATCAAAAATGAATGCATGAGAGATACATTATGTACAATGTAATGTAACCAGTTTTGGGTCCTTGTGATTTATCTGTGCAATTAAAACTTTTCACTTACCAGAAGGGCTTCCGGTGTTGGAGATTGTGACCCAAAAGTCGATAGTTTTCTCCGGACCCAGTTCCTCATAATCCCACTTCTTTTTAACCTTAACAGCCCCATTGGTTTCCACTCCCACCCACAGGTTCTCATCTCGAATTTTAAAGGTCTCATACTCATTTTCTCGGGTCAACTCAAAAACAATTTTTCCTTCTTGTGCTCCTTCAGATTCGGGATATTCCTTCCTCATTGTGGGTCTAACTGCACGAGTAACACGGCGTTTGGCAATCCGATGATAAGCAGGACCCCGATTTCTTCTTGACACATCCATATCTTGGTCCGAGTCCATGTCATCATCATCTTCATCAATGTCGTCATCCCCATCCAAAATCACAACCACAACTCCGTCATCCGTGTCTTGCTGAGCCATAACTCCTTCCAAATATTCCGGAGATCCAACTTCAATGAATATTGTTGCATGTTGAGTAGAAAATAAGGATGGGACACGGACATCATGAGCTTGTGCTTCCAACTGGTATGATTGTTCTTCCGGTTTGTTCACAAGTAGAATTTCTCCAGTTTGGGGCACAATGACAAATGTTGGATTGTTTGTCGTCAGCCGATATGAAACATGGTCACCATCCGCATCCTCAGCGTGAACTTGTCCCACTGGACTGAATCGCGTTGTATTTGTTGGTATTGCCCATCGATAAGTGAGTTTTGTAAAAATGGGAGAATTGTCATTTTCATCATTCACATTAATCGTAATTTTGGTTATTGCACTGTCCACTCCAACAACGTCATAAGCCTTGATGATAATTGAGTATGACTTTTGCTCTTCTCTATCCAAAGCTTTGTTGGTCAATATCTCCACGGCGTGATTGCTGGTGTTTGTCTTGACGTGGAAATAACCCTTCCCATCTCCCCCAATAATTTCATACTTGAGCTTCCGGTTTGAATCCTCGGTTGGTCTAATTATTCCAATCGTTTTGACAGGAGTGCCAATTGGAGCATTTTCCATCACGTTGGCTTCATAGGAATCTTTTGAGAATTTCAACATGTTGTGACTATCCAACACATAAAGTTGGACCGTGTGCTTTGTTGAGACGTTTGATTCTGGCAGTTCTTCTTGCACAACAAGAGAGACGGGATGGTCGATAAGTTTCGTCATATTTGCAGTGCTCATGAGAATCCCATTGTCCAGGACAGTAAAGAAATTGGAAAACTCATTGGGGATGAGATGATAAATGTGACCAGAAGTTCCAAGTCCAAATCTCTTGATGGTATAACCAGGATGGACATCGTGGGGAATTTTGACCACATTCCTCCGCACAATTGCCAACCCCTCTGCGGGATTAAAAAGTGGGAGGAGAAGAAGAAGAAGAAGAGAAAACATTCCGACACTTAAACAACCTAATAGTAAATTGGTCCTATGTGGCTGTAGTTTCATTTTGCCCGATTTTTGGAATTTCCCTAACATTAGTCGATAATTACCACTGCACTCATTCACTAAATATTTGTTATTTTCATCTGTTTTCTATTTCACTCATTTTCCCTTGTTTCTCTAATTATCATGCTGAATGGCACAAAGTCAAATGTCACTATTACACACACGCAGCTAATCCTTTGCCTTTTTGCTCCATAAATGTAAAAATAGCAAGAGTGGAATGGAAACACGCTCACTCACTCACCGCAAAGGATTATAAAAATTCTCGTCCACTTTTTCATCTTACACGTACGTGCTTTTTGCCGGAAGAGATATTTTCGGAGAGATTTTATGGTGTTTTTGGAAGCATCTTCTTTTCCAGATCCATCTCACTTTTCTGTTAAAATTAAAACATCCCAATATTTCACAAACCATATTATATTTAGTTGACTGGTTGATTGATTGGTCAGTTCCATTGATATTTTATTGCAAAAAATTGGCCATTAAATTAAAATGAATAAACTGCATTAATCGAGAAAATTGAGATTTTTTCAGCTTCCAAGCTGGAAACTTGTCAGAGCCAATTAAATTATCTCTGTGTGCAGTGAATGTGCATAATGATGTTAATTAAAGTTAATTTTACATTCCTGCCGTCAATGTATTGTCTGTTTAAAAAATGACAAGTGACATTCATTGACATTTGAAAACGACAGAAGAGAACATTCGTTTGACATCTCGCATCACGTCCAACCCAAAAACCCACAGAAAAAATCTCAAATTACATGAAAAAGGAAATCAGTTAAAACTTTGGGTCTTTTGCAGTTGACAAAAGCAAACGGCGTAAAATAAATAGTATCAAATGTCAAAGAGGCAAAATGTCAAGGAATGCTCAGCTTTGTGAATTTTGACTTTTATTTTGCCAATCGGTTCACCTTATCAAATTAATAAAACAGTTTACAACAGCTCGTAAAATGTTTGGCCTCTGACCGTTTAATTTCGGTCATTTCCTGCCCTATTCCAACAAAAATAACAAAGAAAAGAAAATGCTCATGTTGACCTTTTGACTTGTGGAAAAGGCACACGCAAAATCCCACTCATTTCATAAACTGCTCCACTCTAATTAAATGGGAGAAACTAAGGAAAGGTGGAGAAGAAATTAATCCTCATCTATTAAACCAACACACAACTGTCGACACTATAAAAGAGCTGACAGCGACATTTAAAAGTTACAACTTCCCCCAGATCGAAAATAAATTACCCAACCAACACACTATATGGAAAGCAGAAAAGGCTGCTAATTTTGTATGGGGCTTGAGATGTGAGTAAAATATCGCATTACTTACACGAATGAGCAAATGTCATTTCACCTTCTAAAAGCAATGATACTTTTAATGAAGAGACATAATGTAATTATATTTGTTGAGAAAGGCAAAGGGGAAATTTTTTATCTTGTTATTTCTGCAAATGATTTGCATCTAAAAAAAAAAGAATACGCATTTCCAGCAAACGTAGCAGATGCCAATCGAAAGTTTTTTTTCTGCAGCTGACTCTTTCACTTTCGATTTGAGAATTTTTGCTGGGTAAAAAACTAGCAAACATACATATATTCTGGAGAATTTTTTAGTTGCTTCAGAATGAATTTGAATCTTTACAATGCCAGCAACTTTTCTTTCAACAAGAAATAGCAATAGCTTCTTGCAACCCGGGTTTTCCATGCAATACTCCAGTATACTAACAAACTAATACCCGGACCGACAAAATTCTCTTCTCCGGGTCGAAGTAAAGGCCGACTTTCTTATGATGATACACACATGCGTGCGTAAGGATGGAGTCGTTGCCCCTTTTGTTAAATACGGTATCCAAACCACTCCGGGTTTTTCCGCATTTTCTACAAAATCCGGAAAAAAAAATCCAGGAAGGACTTGCACGCAAGTACCTGCCCTTTGTATGTTTTCTCATTCTTTTTTTTCTAAAGATACATGTTCCTGAGAAATAAATTGGCACATGACTCTTGTTGATGAAATTCAATTTACCAATTTCATACTGATATAATATGTCAATTTAAACAAAAGCAGATAACCTATGCAATGCCATAAATTAAATTGTGAATGAAAAACATGATTTGTATTGTATTTTATTTTCTTGCATGCAAATATATTTTGGTAAATGATTTTGGACAAGCTTTCTTTTGGTTGGCAATTCAAATTAGTAATTTATTTATTTATCATGTTCAGTTGGTGGTAGTTTAATCAGATTTGAGAGTTTAAATTTTTTATATTATGCAGCATGCATTGGTTATTTTGTTGCTTCTTGCCATTTAATGATATGACTGCTCATTGTTGTGTGTACATTCAGGCTTGCAAGCAGTTGCCATTTAAAAGCCATAGGAGTTGTCAAACAGAGTTCCCGTTGCATGCATGATGAGTCCTATTATTCAACCGAGAGTTGGATAATTGCCTTTAGCAAACTATCATCAATGGGTGTGGTGGCCACTAAACGCCCCAACTTCACTTTCATTATACATGCATAAAAACCCTTGCGATTATTCATTACTACCTTTATCACAAATATTTATTAAAACTTTAAAACCCATGCAAGAATTTAACTCTTTCTTAGTTTATTCTTAAGCCGATTCATTTGCCCTTTTCTGGTCTTTAGTTGTAAATCAAGAAATGACAAATGATGGCCATAAATCCGTCCATTTGTCCCCTAAAGTTACACCGCATGTAAAACAGTAAGATATTTATTTGTGACATCTGTGTAAATTCCAGAAATATGAGATCCTGTGGTATCTAAATTTAGATCTCAAACAAGAAATGAGATAAATATTTTCACAGCCAACTAATTGCCGGTAACAATTTTCATCCGTCTTCATCTTACCAATTTAAATAAGATCCAATTTATATTTCAATTTTAGGCACATTAATTTTTTACAGCTATCAACCTTGTCAAATATACAACAAAGCAGTTAGCAAACAAAATAAACCATTATAAATATTTTCACCGTTTGCATATAAAACTCTTTACATGCACTTGACACTTTGCAACCTTTTTATAATATTACTAAACTATAATCACTCAAAACTTAATTTGCAATGTAATTTAGTTCCCAACCAATCAACCAGGAGAATAAATAAAATATATATTAAAAGAATTGGAGGTGAATGAAATACCTTCCGATTGTTAACTGCAACAAACGTGAAGAAATGCGGAGAGGAGTGAAACAGATCCTGAGAGCAGACGATGATCTGCAAGACTGATGAGGATTTCAGAGTTTGTTAGAAACATGTACCAGGGAATGCATGCAATACGAGTTTTCTCTAAAACTCTACAAATCTAACGCTGTGAGTATACTCACGGTATCCAGTAGAAAGGCAACCCCATCATTATATAACAACAATTCAAAAGGGAAACTTTTTTCAAAACCTGTTTTTATGGAGCATGAACAGATGCCAAGTCTTAATCCAAAGTTTCAAATCCATCCCTTTATCCAGGAATAGCATGAGGTTCAAATGTAAAACCTTTGTAAAAATATTTTTGTCAATTTTGACAAGAATTTGCAAGGTGTATTTTCATATTCCGTCATCAATGAAAGCTCCGACGCTGATATTTGGAATGAAAACACTACCACGGGTTCTCCCACGAGTCTCCGACATCGCTGAAAAGAGTCTCGTATTCCATCGGAGTCCCCCACAAAAAGTACGTGCTTTGAAACCGGTGTAAGCTCTTCTGCAGAGGCCACTACCCCCGATGCATCAACTTTACAGCGTGCTGGAGCAAACTTGCCTCCAGTCATTTCTCCCGTCGCCCACAATCCAACAATAATGCATCGAATTCCAGTGTTGTCCAAAGAGTTTTATGTCCAGGGATATTGTTATACCCGGCTTCTTATTTGTACAATAAATTATCTTAAATTATGACCACTTTCTCTAATAACAAGGAAATAATGGGGATGGATTTTTTTATATCCCCAGCAAAAATTTTACCAGGTTAAATAAGAACCACTGACTTGCAATGAAAAGTTTTGCCACATGAAGATTGCAGCAGCAAAAAAATAAATATATTATGAGACTCATAATGTCCTGATTTAACCTGAGGGCAGAAATGTTCGTGATTGATTCAACAACGTGCTACTGTTATATCTTCCTTTTACTTGACCAGAACAGATAGTTTTTCATTTCAAAGATGCAAAATAAAAATATCATGCATATGCAACATGTATAAAATTGGAAATCGGAATATGATGTGTGCAAAAAAAAAGTTAACCCTTTGGAGTGGTCTAATTTTATCGAAACAAAGTAGTAGTCATGGGCTTGGTTGCAAATTATTTTTTGCATTTTTTGGAGAATTTATTTTTTTTAAATCATGTCTCAATGGACAACAAATTTTCATAAAAATACTTTGAAATGGGGAGATTTTCATACGAAACTAAAAAATTTAAACAACAATAAAACCAAGATATAACTTGAAAAAAACTTATGAAATGCATAAAAACGATAAAACACAATGATAAATAGGCACAAATCACTTCAAATTCTCCTTTGTGTGAAATTCTTCAAAGCATGGAACAACACAGATTGCATTCTTTGCAGTAATGTTGTTCTTTGTCCCTTTTCACACTTTCTTATGTAGCATATGAGCAGTTTTTTGACGGAAAGTGACTATCTGTGAGTCTCAATGGCATTTCTGAAGCCCCCGGTTTTGCTGGGATGTTTTGTACGCCTCCAGCGTAGATTTTGTGACACCGGCTCGTGATGTAACGCTCGTGGTTCCACATGCAATTCCTATACTAATTTATCGATGTTCGGAGGCAAGTAATCCGTAAATAATAATGCTTTAAAAATTACTCCTCCCCCTTTAGAGGGGACTTTCTGACGAGGGGTAAAGTGGTATTTCTTGTTTTCTGGGTTTTATATTTAGGTAAAGCATATATTTCCTATTCTAAATTGAAATTTTATCAAATTTTACATCGTACATAACCAAAAAAAATTCAAAAAACTTCAAAAAATGGGTGTGGCCCATATACTCTAGATCATTAAGACGACCATGTGCCCGTGCCACACCACGAATGAAACGAACATATTAAATTAAATTTTAAATTATCTTTAAAATGACACTACTCTCAAGTTTGGTCGAGCACGGGCACACCTCTTTCTAAAGCCCCGAAGTTTTGAGGGGTGTGGCTTAATTTTGCCAGTGCCGTATACTATACACATTTGTTTAGTGTATAAACCAATATGTAGTATTATGTAGTGGCATGGAAGCCAATATTGTTGTTGAAAGGTCTATTTATCTATTTTTAAATATTTTTAAAAGGAATGTTTTGCAAATTTAAAAGAAATTGTCTGTTTACTTAAGGAGCTTAAGTGCTCATGAAGAGGTTTGAGTCCGGCACTGGAGTTAAAACTCATTGAAAGTGGCGTCACATTTAAAATGTCTCACTTTCCCATTCATTTTGGGGATATTAAGACTCGAGTGAAATTGGCCCGTTACATTTAGAATGATTCAGTTCATTTTTTGGAACTAACTTTTAGGAAATTGGTAATTCCAGCCTAATCAATTTTTGTTGTAGCTAAATAACTTTATTTTGTAGTTACAATGAAGAGTAGCGGATATTTAATTAATTTTTAAACCAAAATGATAAAAATCCGGCTTATTTTGTATATTTATCTCCAGATGAATTTCCCCTTCTCCGGGTAAGTAGATCTCTGGAAAATAGCCCGAGTAAAATCCGGATTCGGGTAAAACCCGAAAGGGAACAAAGGAGGGGAAGTCGGCTTGTAAAATGGGCATAAAAATACAGCATAAATATTGGATACTTTCAGATGCTCAAATTCATTTTATAAATGAAAAGTCTTGAAAAATTGTCCTACACCTTATTTTGTAAAAATAAATGGACTTTATTTTATTTAAATAAATTCCCAACGCCTTTCCAAAAATCATTTTATTTTGAAACTAAAGTTTGTTGAATTAAAGTTTCATGTATAAAATATCTAAAATTTTTGTTATAATAGCATCAAAAAAACCAAATTACATCAGATCCAAAATTTCACTAAAATTTGGCGAAATATTTTAACCCAAAATAAAAATTTGAGGAAAAATTTCCTTTTCTTGAACTCATAGCAATTAAGGTCCCTTTGCTGAAAAATATGCATTTAACTTCGGCGCCTGAGTTCAAATTAAGCCCTTTAGATAGCGGTTTCAATTTTGGGAAAATTTTGCAGATTTTACAATATTCCCAAATTGTCTATGTATGTCTGTAAGTAGAAATAGGATTCTCTGCAATTTTGTCGTCATTTGATTTTCTCAACTTGCCTCCCTCCAACTCTACTCAAGTTTCACAGGGGCTTCATAACAAAATTTATTTTATCCAATGAAATGGAACCAATATATTTCAAGCTAAAAATCCTTTTACGATCTTCCACGTTTTCATCCCGTTTCATATAAAAGCCCTGCTTTCTCCTTCCGGGAAGGAAAAAGTTGGACGCTCCCTCCAAATGACAGAATGTCACAACGTAATAAAAGGAAATGAAATCTCAATTCCATGCTCCTAAAAACCCTAAAACCATTTCCCGAGTTGGGCACTTTATTAAGTAGCGGAACTAAATTATGTGAAAGCATTGTCTGTCTTTCTCTTGGAGCAAAACATCCAATTCCAAACATGTCATCACCCTTGAAAATTGTCAACGTCACGGTGACATGTCCATATGACGAAAAATTCCATTTTGCTCGTTCAAAATACAGCTTCAAATTGACCTCAGGACAATGTCAAAGTTTTAAAATGTCCTTATTGTTACATATAACAATTGATCCGCTACATTGTTAGGTCTGCTTGCTAACAAGACTTTATTACAACTTGATAAACCAACAACAAGTAAGTGAAAGTGGTGAAAGTGGTTCCATCGATCTTTCCCCCGTCCCTTGATTTCCTCCTAAAAGCTCATTTGTATTCAGGGCTTTGACCAACCAACAACCTCTCACTTTTCTCTCCCAGCTCAAAATTTTTGATAGTTCAAAATGAGGTTTTTGGTAGCCGTGCTATTTTTGACGGTGGCAGCATTTGCTGGGGTAGCCAATGGGAAGCCAGGATTTGGGGGGAGGTCCCTCTTCAAGTATTACTACAAGCCCCACAATTTTGAGGA
>JAQIXN010000863.1:0-26748 GCA_034698145.1 Proisotoma minuta
GGAAAGATTGAGTGGGATTGTGAGTGGGAACTCGGGGATACGGAAAGGCTATTGAGATCTTTCAGATCTCATCCACACACACAAAACAATATCATCCGCCTGAAGAGAAGATATAACTAGAAAGGGATCCATCTCTCTCTATGTGTGTATTCACTAATTTTATTACCATACACTTTTCGTTCCTTCTTCCTATTAGATTTGTGCAGTGCAGCAGCAGCAGCAGCCAACTTTCACCACCCCCCGCAACTTTTACCAGGAGCAAATAGCATGCAATAAAAGTAAAAGGAGGCAGACATGCAACGAGGAAAACTAAGCCACGGCAAACCAGTATTGGTGGGTCCAACATGTATACCCATGACATGGAATAAATGAAAATGAAATAATATTCAACAGAGGCTAGTTATAACAAATCCTGTTTCTGTACTCTTCTTGGTTTTCAAGTGGTCTCGGAATATTATTATACACAGACACGATATTGGTAGATTGCTGAATTAGATGATCTTTCCCTTGTCCACCCACCCTCAATCCTTTCCCTACTTTCCCACTCACCGTTTGTTTCAAAACATGGAGGACGAGGACAAAACTTTCACTTTCTTATAACCCAAGCCCACTTTTCCACGCAGTGCGAGCTTTTGTTAGAAAACTAGCCCTGGAATATAAAGCTTTCATTTCATGACTATTTCCCCTTTCACTATACAAAAGAAACTTTTAAACTCTTCATTTCCTTCCAATGTTTTAGTTTGCCAGGAGAAAGTGCCGAAAGTCGGCTTGTGGTAAAAGAGAATGCGACTAATAATATTCCTATCTTCTTCTATACCGAAAGTCCGCAGGTGAAATATCAACTTTAACTTTTCAATTTCGTCATTTTCTCTCAGCTTCTTCTATTTTATAACAAGAAAAAAACTTGATAGTCTTCCACATTTCGGCAACTTGAAGAGTTAACTCATCAAACCATAAAAGAAGACTTTTGGCCCAAATTCTCGGGATAAAAAAATATTTGCAGATATTTGATCCATCCTTTCAACATGTTCCGTCGACAAAAAATAACCATCAGTAATAACAAAAAAAAACAGTTCTAATTTAAGAATAGCGAATTGTAGTAAAATATAGCATAGTCCTAATGAAAATTAACTATTGAAAAAAAAGAACAACCGCTCTAGTTTGCCAAAAGTTGAGTAGAAAACCGGCGTTGAAAGACACATTCTGTAGAAAGACAATAAAATTAAAATTCTAAACTAAACAAGCCAAGACTAGGTTGAGCACGTTTTTATGAAAACCCATTCAGAGATAACGACAAGTATAGAATGGATAAGGATGGTTGCACATTTTGATGATTTTAAACGACGTTTCAACCAACCACTGCTAATTCTGCAAACAAATAGACAAACTAGTGACTGACGCCTGTTGTAATCGTTAGTACAAGAAGTAAAACTAAAAAGACAGCCAGCAGTTGCCAACAGCATATATTTCAATTAAAACTCTGCAAGTAAACCCATAAAGACAACATGTGTGTGCTGTTAAGATTTATTTTCAAGTGTTGGTTAATTCTACTCTGAATTCTTCTCTGCATATAATTCCACAAGATGGATGAGTGGAAAAGATTAAAAAGAAAAGTTCAAAATGTTAACAAAATACCATCTTTCTAAGTGGATTCAACCCACATGCATTAATGTTTTCAACATATCCATTAAAAAAATATTAGGAATTTGGAAATAAAAAGTGACATGAACCAAATTCCTAGTTAGTTTCAACTCGAACGCCCATCCTATTTCATGCTTAATCCTATTACTACAAGTAGAAGAGAGAAATCAACAATCATGTATCTGTGGTTGGCTGTTGTGGTAGGAATATTTCTAAACTTGAGTTGTACCCAAGGGGGAGGGTTCCACTACTTCCACTTACTTTCAGAAGCAAGTGGAAATACATTTAATTGAATTAAGCAGCATTGAAAATTAAACAGTCTTGATCAATCTTTCCCTTTCTCCTCCTCAATACTGCCCCCTCCACTCTTCTCATTCATCGAATCATTCATTTCATTAACTATAATGGCCACCAATTAATCACAAAGGCAAAAGTAAATTGCTACCAGTTAAAATTGTTCATGATAAGGAATACCGGATAAAAATACCATATGTTTCATCTTTATAAATTAACTGTGAAGAATTTCGTCTCTCTTTTATGGAGTAGAACCATAATTAAAATTAAATGATGTTCAGGGTTAGATCAATTTATTTTTGTTTGCTCATCATATCATAGTAGAAGACATCTGTATCCGCAGCTGAGGCAAATAATAAAATGACATGACATTTGAGTTTAAGCATGAACAGAAAGCATAAGCCCTTGGCGTGGGAACAACAATATTAATGTAACCAATAATATCCCATTGGAAAGATTATTATTTTCTTATCATTTTACTTCAAGGATTTCCAGAAAACTCACTAGTTTAATGTAGGGGAATCTGTAGAGAAAAAAGCGCAAAGGAAGTAAATTTCCAATAAATTAATCAAAAAATCTTTCCTTCGCTTTATAACTTTTTCTAAGAAAGTTGCCTAATAAATGATGAATACAGTCACCAAGCGGAAATTAAAGAGCTGTAAAATATTAATGACTTTCTTCTACAACATTGAATCAAAGAGTTAGCAGTGCTCAGTGAAATTCTGTGCTTACCTAACTAAAAGATGTAAAAAGTACATATAATATTTTAAAGAACAATCTGAATGTTACGGTTGTTTCCTCCAGAAGTTGAATAGGATGTTTTATTTGATGAATTATTCACTGCATTTTCACTCATAATAAGAATACTGTGATAATGTGATATAACAGCATGGTGCCAAAAGAAGTACAAAAACTGTCGATTTAAAAGTGTTCTGCAAAAGTTTAGGAAAATACTCACTCCATCCTAGCTAAAAATAACAGGACGACGCAGAGAAAACAGAACTGGAGATAAAAAAAAATAACACTCATAGAACCAGAGTTAAAAACACTCATTACTATTACAAGGCAGACCATCAGGAAAACCAATGAAACAAAGATTATAATGCAATGCAAGAAGCTAAAAAAAGTAAATCCAGCCAGATGCTGATTTTTAAATGCAAATGAACTAGATCGTTTCTTCAATCACCATCCTCAATAAAACATTTATCACACATTCCACATAATATGTTATAATATGTATATAAAGTGGATTGTAGGTGCAAATTTAAATTGTTTAACATTTTTTTTCGATTGTAAACATATACAAGAGAAAAAGGAAATAATTTCAGCAATAAAATAATAATGAGCATTCCACTTTACATACACAGTTTTGCTAAATTAGATGGATATTTAAAAAAAAAATGTGGAAAATAGTTCCTCATTTTACTGCATTTGTCTTTGAGGCGGAACAAAATAGTTGGATGACTACTTCAAGTTGCACAAAACTCTTATAAACTGAGCGTTTCATAGGAGTACTTGAAATGAAATATTCGGATCCGTTGATTGTTAACTCAAAATGTATATAACAATTTGCTTTCATCTTTGATTTCCTCTTGTCCTCAAATTACGGGAGGACATGAAACAGACACATAAAGCAACAAACGAAAATGAACGCATAGGGTGATATCATGGCATGAATTGAATTATTTACTTTCACTGTAACAATATAACAAAACAGGTTTCCTCTTTCTCCCCAACCACAACATGATAAAGCAAACAAAACTAAATGGGAAATGTTTAAATTAATTGGCACAAAACACACTGAACAAAAAGAATTTACGCATCAAAAGAGTCACACCATAAAGTGCAAACAACTTTTTGCAACCTGTCATGAGAAAAGTTTCCAAATCTCGCAACAATTGTCTTACAAAATAAAGTACTGAATTATTTAGGATGCTAAATAACGTGATGTTTTGAGACACTTACAGTGGGATAGTAGAGACCCTGGACTCCCTGAGTCCCAGGGAAAAGGAAAGCACCTGGACCCCACAGTTTGGCAATTGAATTTGCAACGTCCGTCATTTAACTGCACTAGAGGGGAAAGTTACTTCCGTCTTACACCCTCGCAACTCACTTGCTCATGTTAAAAGTAAGGTAAGTTGCGATGCTCTCCAGTCAGATTTCGATTTCAGATACTACAGTTCAGAACCAATGCTCAAAACCAACTAACAAACTACTGGCTGCTCTAGAGTTCTCTTCAACTCGGATGGAATTCTCTTCTTTCTTATGAGGGGAAATATTCTCCTTCTGCGCATTGCTGGCAGGATGTCGAACTCAACTTCTAATATAATACTTACAAACTCCAGCAAGCAAAGCAGGCCAAAACAAATCGCTGTACATCATTCCAGCTTACAAAGGTAGAAGCTGTCTGTTGAATTGCTTTGCTTATCTATGGCTGACATATTATTTCTATTCGCCTCCTAGCTATTTGAATCACTTCTTGATATGTAATATGTAATTATGAAGATATTTATATATGGCTAAGCTATACATCAAATAAATAAGAGAGACAGAAACACAGAAAAGAGATGGAACTGATCCCACTGGACATAGTTCAAGATAAATCTGGAGGATGTCAAATTTAAATCACTAATAATATTTCATATCATCCATCATATCTAAAGAAATTTGTTATCTTAATGTATCTTGCTTGCATTATCCAAAGTTCTAATGCTACGAATTCATTCATTTCATATGCATAGACAGAAAGCAAATGTCCAAATGAAAATATTTTATTCAAAGCAAATGCTTAAGTTTCTTCATGCTTATATTTTATCATATACCAAGCACAAATAGCTTATAAGGATCAAAATTTAATAAAAATTAAATATTGAAAAATTATGAACCAAGGAGCAATAGTATCATAATTATCTATTTCCGCATATATTTTCTACTTTTTCAATCAAGTGTTTTGCCAAATGACATGTACAAGATTGGCAATGTAAAAAAATGGCATGTTAGTAGAAAATGAGCATATGATATGGCAATTAATTTAAAAAAAATGACAAAGCAGCTGCAACATCAGGCAAAATTTACGAAATAAGCGGATTATGGTCAAACGGAGCTTGCATAGCTTTTTCCTGATGACAAAAAGTTTGAGCGGAAAGTGCTAATTTTGACAAAGTGCCGCAAGCTCAACAGAGAAAGTTTAAACAAAAAAGAAGAAAAAACGTAAAAGGTTGAGTTCAAGAAGGTAAATCCCTTCCCATCTACATGTTTTTTTGCTTGTGCTTGGAATGATGATGATGCATTCGCCATATTCTCCTTAATCCAGCCTTTATCCTACATCCCATAAATGTTATGCAAATCTAAACAAATAACACAGCCTTTCAACAAATTTTATAATATGCGTAACCCTGTTTGACATATAGACATCAAACGAACCAGAGGGGATAATTTGAATTGTCAATTTAATGCTTTTAATGTTTCTTGTACGAAACAATGTTTAACTTTGCACTCAAAATAATTATTTCCATTTTCTATTCAAATCAAATAACTTAATCAAGTTATGTAACTTACACAATGTAAGTAATGGGAGAAGTTTCAGTGGAGCAATGTGAAAGCGCAGCAAAAGATTAAACAACTTTAGAAACTCTCAATTTGAGAGTCTCAAAGCGAGAAGATGAATAAAAAGATCTCAGATTACACATAGATCTTAAAGTTCCATGTCTGAATAATCTTTAACAACAGATAGATAGTATATTTGCATTGCATAGACATTAGGTATATATTTCAATTCAGCATTGCGGAATTGTCTTTTCCATGCATTAGCAAGTTAAACAAGGAGGCATAACTTTAAACCAAAGATAACATTGACCATCCAGCTTTTATCTTTGAGAGCAGGCAGAAACAGTCAACTCGTAAATATCTTGATGAGCACATTTACTTAAACAAGGATTCCCTATTGAAAAATTGATATGTACACTTCACATGATAAATATCTATTCACGCCTCGCCAGTTTCAGTGTCAAAATTTTTATTTGAAAAATTCGCCACTCAGGTTAATCCTAGTTGGAAACTTGCCGAAATCGATAAACAGTTGTCTGTGATTATTCAGACAACAAGATAAAAAGAAAGCGAGTCATAGGTCCTTGCTAGGAAGGATTAATAACATTCACTTTGCTTTCCTGCAAGTCTTGACAAAGACGAATCTTTATGGGGACAATCCCAATACAAATACCAACAATGACATGCGGATAATCTTGAGCACAAGAAAAGTCAATGGTGAATCCTTTATCTTGTTCATTCGACTCAACTTTCCCTTCATTTTCTCCAACCGCACATTCATTGACCAACAACCAAATGTGGATGTGGAATTAAATGAACTTTCAACTATAATTCTATGTCCTATCCTGCTAACAAAGATTCAGTAGTCAACGGAAAAACCTTTTTGGTACACTTCCAAATTTTCGATCAGCATTAATGTACGCTTTCTTCTGTCCTATCCATCTCTTTTTATTGTATCCACCTCCATCCCGTCCCACTCAAAAAGCAGTAACTATAACTTGGGAGAATGAGGCATTAAAACTATTAAAACAGTCTTCTTAGTTCTTTCCTATTATTTACATGTAATAATGATTTGATTTTTAATCAAACCTTAATCTAAAAAGACGAGCAATGCCTAGTGAACAATAAACTTGTATGCAGACACCGAAGAGGGAAAGTATTTATATTCTATTGGCAAAAATCCAAGTGAAAGCAACCAATTTTACTTTATAAGAATCAAGAAAATGGATACAATCACCAAAGAAGTGTCCACAAGAAGCAAACAAAATTTTCTTCTCTTCATGCAACGCAAGCACGAAACCCAAATTTCATTTGAAAAATAGAGTGGTCCACGCCACCACAAAAGTAAATCAGATTCTAAAAATGGGTTGTAAACAACTCTAATCTAACATAGCAATAAGTTACTATCATCGTTTTCTCTAAAGGAATTCAATCGAATTTTTATTCGTGTCAATTTCGATTCCAAAACACGTCCTTTAATACTTGATAAAACAAGGCAGAACTTTCTCTACCCAACGGTACAGTCGCATTTAATAATGTAATGTTCCTTGTCTATCATTTGTTTTCCTTTTCCTTTGTTTTTCAATAGCATCTGTCACTTTATCCTGTGAAATAAATCTGTGTTGCTTATAAAGACAGTTGTGGAATGGAGTCTCTGGATGTGGTTCACATTGTCCGATGTAGTGTTATTTATATTAAAAGCAAAACTAACAAAAACCCAGTCCTTTTCGAAATTGCACGGAAAATTGCCCAAAAGGGTATATGTAACTAAAGTCCATTACCAAATTCATTGCTGATTCAGCTTGCGAACTACAGTAGACGCATTGTAATTCACACTCATCAGTTCTCCCATATTTCTCAATCACTAATCCCATAATAACATCACCCCACTCACTACTTTCTCTTTAGTTCACCACAACCTGAGAGAATGGCCGGTGGTCCAAGGCCTAAGCCAAGTCTTAAGTATTTAGCAGTTTGGCCAAATAATGAATACTCCAATGATAGCTCGGTCGAATGAAAGCAAAGCTAACTTTCTCAATAGGCAATTCAAAGGCTTTAACTAAAGTTTCTTTTTTCATCTCAGTTTCGAGTACTTTGTTGGGAACGAAATTGGAAAACTATATATATTGTATACATACATATCGCCTAAATAGATGAGTTGTTAAAACCTGTGTTCTCCTGCAGCTGCACCATCGTGGTGAAAGCACAGAACATGACTCGATATTATTAAAGAAGTATGAAGAGAAAAGAGAACAAAGTGGATGTGACTCGAGCACTCAACTTAACTCACTTTCTCTCTTTTCCTTCGACTCGGCCAAAATTAAATTTACCTTCTTTACTGTCTCTCGTTAGTGCCACACAGAGTAAACTAATGAAGCTTATAACAAAGGCTAAGTAAGGTCATCAAACAATGGTGTCTCTTTATCATATTTTAACAAATAATTTACAACAGTCAACAGGGACAAAAACACATTTTACAAGACCTTGGACGCTGGCTGATTTTCTTCAACGACGGGGTAAATATAATTATCAACCCTACGAACTGTTGACTGTGACCATTTTAATAATATCACTCTAACTTTCTTTTTATAACAATGCGGCTTCTCTCTTTAATAAGATCCGAAATTCCTTTCTTCGCCAAGTTTTGCTTTGTGAAACATCAAAGAAAGCAACAACAAAGAAGAAACAATCGTGTACTTTACTTTATTCTAATTTCAAACTCCTTTCGAAGAAAAGTAAGTGTGAAATTAACGAACAGAGAACGGAAATATTCAAATAAAGAATGACAAAGCAACAGAAGCGTGAAAGGTTTTAATTTCAGTACTTTATAATGACATCAATCAAAAATATCAAACTTTAGAAAGTCTGGAAAAGAAGTTGCTTCAATTTCAACTTCAAACTCAACTCACATTTGACAGAATTTCAATTTATTCCATGTACTCTGTACGTTGTGTAGGAAAGGAGTTAGTCAAAAGGCACGAATAGAAGTTCAAAAGTACACTCAATTAACATAAATTCATTAAAACTTTCTATACACTTCACAAGATTCAGCTATAATTAGTTTGAATTTGTATTGAAATTGAGATCTTTCTTATATATGTAGAAAACATTTAGACATCATCTTTTCTCCTTTAAGCATCTTTATAAAGCTATTTTTTTAATAGATTATGTCTGCCTAAAAATCTCGGTTCAATATAATACAAAATACTTGGAAATAAATACTTTGATTTTATATGCTAATGATTGTACTATAATATATTTGACTGTGTCGTTTATGGATTATTGTATATTCATGACCTCGCATAAAACAAGCAAAACTAAGAGTCTCCTTGTTGGCTATAAGTACCGATTTTATTCTACAGATGCTTGTGAGCAAGCATACATTCTCAATTTTTTTCCACGCTGGCAATGGCAAGCAAAATATTTGGGGGATACTAAAGAAGATAGTGAAAAGTGGTCCACAGAGCCCATATAATTTAGTTACACTCAGTCCTTCTGCAATCTACAGTCCAACATCTTCATAAATAAGGGCCTTACACCTCTCTAACTTGAGTCTAAGAAGAACATTTCACTTACTTTCCTCAGCGAAGAATCTTCACCAACAAGAAAGTTTATAGTTTGCGCAATTTTAGGATGTTAAGCTACGTAGAATGGCCCATCAAATATCAGTAGAAGCACCATTTTCTCCAGCTCCGGTTCTTTAAATTTTACGAATAATATAATGTAACAGAGTCAGTCATGCAATGCAAAAGGCAGGCTCCCATTTGCTGAAGACACAAGGGGAGAAAGCTAATGGCACTACCAGGAAGTTAGAATCATTCCATATCCTGCTGCAACAGACAACAATTTTCTCTCCTCAGCCCAGGTATCGCTACATCTCCTCATCTCCCCAGGTAGGATCAGGAAAACAAGAACAACCAACAAGAGAGACACAACAAAAATCTCCCCAAGAGTCAGAAATGGCGCATTGACGGGAAGAAAAATTGGAGAAAGTTTGAACCATCTTTGTAATCTTGTACATGTAAAGTTGGATTTGAAAAGTGGCCACATTAGCTCTTTATTCTTTCTCTCCCATAGAGAAGCAGAGGAAAGAGGAGGAACACAAGTACCATGCATTTCCTTTGAGTGTCAGTTTTACCTCCTACTTGGAATTTATTACTTTACCTTCGTATTCATAGAGTTCCGTTTAGAAAACACAGAAGATCTAGGATTTAGTGACTACTTTTACCTAACGGCATCACTCCTTTAAATTAAATGTATACTATTCTTTGGCTGAATCAGATAAGATTGAAATATACGAAAATACTAGGCAAACGAATTTAGAAGGAAATCTGAGGGAGTAAAGTAAAGCAAAAATGGATTAACTTTCTTCAAGTAATAATTTATGCTCTCTGATAACATTTAAGTTATACCCGATTTAACACATTTAAAAATGTTAGCAAATTAATTAAGTTTGAACTTTGAGAGGATTGGTTAAAGCTTCAAATAACTTACTAAGGAACATTAATAAAGCATGCAAAAGCAAAATAAAACGAACCCAGATTTCATTTTCAATTTCTTCCCATTCAAGCTCCAGCTCGTGGCTCATCAATTGACGAGTCCATTGGTTTTGGCTAAAGCAGCAGCTGCACATCTCATCTTCTATTAGTTTCATTGGAATGGTCTCTTCCTCTTGGCTATTGACAGTTGGTAATTCAAAATTATTGTTACAAAAAAATTCCACAAGATCTTTCGGCTCCAAATAGACGATGTCCTGTAATTCTGAACCTGTTTGCCGGAAGATAAAGTATAAAATAGTAAATAACAATGCAAAATAAAAATATTAATTAGCGGCGTGAGCATTAGTTAGATATTAGATAAGCAATGGCAAACTGCTTAACATGCTAAAAATGGTGTTTATATTAATAAACAAAAGTTTAATAGACTCACAAGAGGAGGCCACTCCTGAATCTCGGCCACTGTGGGAGGGGACGGTCATGTCCAAAATATCTAGGCTTAATTCACTATCGTTTTCAATAATATTTGGCGACATTATATATGTTTAGCACAATGCTTTTCCTTATCACTATCAAAACAAGTAAAACTTGCTGGCGTCAGATAAAACGATAGTCTTATGTTGTTTTTTATTAGATGGAGGGGACAATAATAAAAGTTTTGTGCAAAAGGAGGGAACAGGTGAGAATGAATGAATCAGATGATGAATGTCATCACTGACTGAATGAATGAAATGGGTCAATTTGAGACGGAACAAGAATTTCTCAACTTTCCTCACACTCCCTTTATAATATATTTTATACACTGCAAACTTTCTCTACCGACAAAACCTGCAACGGCCCCGAGAACTGTAAGAAGCGGACCCGGGAGGGCAGCAGCATTGGCTCTAGAAAATAGCGTCCTACAGAGTTTTTGTAGTAATAAAAAATACAACATCTTACCAAGTTCTTAACTTTGTAAGGTCATATAATATATTTTGAAGATGTCGATTCAGTCGATTCCTCCAGAATCACAACACATATAGCTTATATTTTTATTATGCATCTCACATCCCACTCCATAGTTTTTAGCATATCTTTCAGATTGGCTTTGGCTATAAAGATGTCAAGATCAAGATCCGATGTTAGAGTATTCGTCCACTTCTATTATCCTCTTTTCCTCACACAATCTCAAACGGAGTTTCTCAAATTTTCAATCCCTCTTTACTATCAACGTTTCTTCTAGTGGAAGGATATAAAGTGTCGCTTCTTTAAAATTTACGATAAGCTTCCGTTTCTATTTTTAGGTCAGGGAAATTTTGGAGATGCAGAGTTCTCACCCGACTCGACACCTTTTATTCTTGCCTATTCATCCACATATTGGACTTCGCATTTAAGCTAACCAACCTATCCACCCACTTAATAAGACATGAAAAGCAAATCTTTTGTTCATTTCACAACATTTGGAAGAATTCGTTCAGTTCCGAATCAGCAACTTCAATTATTTAGCCCTGCCAAAAACAATTCACCAACAAATGTACAGATCAAACACATTTAAAATGACTTTTCCAAAATAATGTTCCCTTCTCATCTAAATTTTAAATGTGATCTACCACAGCTCCCAAGAGAATACCAAATCCTTTTGATCAATATATTAGCCTACGCAAAGAAAAAGTTGATAAGATTTCTAGGAAAGAGAAATCATTATCGCATCAATCATACTGCGCCCTACCAAAATTCTACCTAAAAGTCAGGGTTGATTAAACATTTTCTTTCTCACGTAGATATCGTTAAATTAAATGCCAACCTATTTTTAGAGCTTTAATTTAATTTACCGAGTTTTTGGAAGATTTCGTATAATCTCCAATCAAGCAAAGATGATGCCTCTTCATTAAATTATTAAAATTACCCAACCCAACATCTTTCAGTCGGAGTGAAAGTTCAAAGTGAAGAAAGTCCAGCGGTGATTATGATCACTGTCAGTAAGAAAGAATAGTAATTATTGTTATCTGAAAAGTTCAAGTTATTTTTAGACTATCTAATTTTCACCCCTTTTACATCCCCATAATATCAGGAAACTTATTTTAATTTAAAAGAACTTTGTTCATAATAATTATAATATCATCAGTATAAAATTGCTTAGCTTTCATTTCAAAAATACATTATTACTATAAAGATATGTATACTGTATACGAAGGATATGTATGAACGATTCAAAAATTATACATATATTAAATATGCCGAAAGTGAAATTCCGTGTTTCATTACAGTTTCATTAGTGAGTCAGTGTCCGCGTTACCGCAACCTTTCACGGGACAATGGAATGTTCGTGTTATCTCACAAAAGACACAACTGACTGAACGTTATTCAGCAAACCAGATTTATTTTTAGTTTCCTTGTGCCAAATTTTATGATATGATTGTGGTTTAATTATGACAGTCTTGGTTTTGATGGGTACCAATGAATAAATATATTAATGGTCAAAATTTTCAAATTTATAAATTAAGGATAATCTGTCTGTTAAGCAATCATAAGAGCTTTACTTCCGTTCACTTATTCAACTTATTCAAATGCGTTAAAAATATAATTCAAGGTAATCATAATTTTCCGGATGTCAGCGTAGATTTTAGCTCCCAAATCTTGACTTACTTTGATGGTCTTTGTTGCAGCCTCCAAAAGCAAAGTTTTTGTACTTACCTGGAATATAAAAAAACATTTTGTTAGTTAAAATAGTTTCATTCTATGTAAACATGTAATCATATGTATGTTTTTCGGTTCTTTATATAGCGTAATCATATTAAATTAAATCTGTTCAACCAGGAAATGGAAGCACAATGCAAACTTAAATAAATACACATATATTCAAGCTGTTAAACATGTATGTGGATTATTGTGGATTTTGTGAATTCCAATTTCCTACACAATTTCGGAGAATATCCCTTGTAGTTTCAAATCAAATATCATATACATTACTATCGAATCTTAAGTTATTAAAACCAGCGAATTAGAGGACTCAGTTTAACTGAGCAACTGAATAGGAAATGGAAATAGAGAAGAGGAAGAAAGTTTCTCAGCACGCAAATTTCCGGTTCAAATCCCATGTGGTTGGGAAAAGTGAAAGGTTTTATTTGGATTAGTCTTTAATGAAAATTAATTTGCCAAGTTTATTTTGTGCCGTAGAATATATTGACATTTCTTTAACCTTGCTTTCAACCAACTGGAAGATTGCAAAACTAAATGCTGAATCGAATCTGAAGGAAAGATAGGCTTAGTTTTCATACTTTAAGTAACTTCACAAAAACTTTACACTCGAGATAGTTTTTTTCGTACTTTTTATAGTAATTATTTTATTTCAGAATAAAACAACCAAGAAAGTGGCAAAATTGGGACAAACTGAAAAATATATATTCAATTTATTGCTCTCAAATTATAGTGTTTTAGTTTGACAGCGTCAAAAACGCTTTCTCTTTTCGCACATATGTTGCTTTCTTTGGAGAGAGTATATCGTTAAGCAAACTAGTACAAATGCGGTCAATTGAAAATGAGCGTGACTGTAAATTTTGAAGAGTAACGCTGAATATCCAAGAAATTCATTACCAAGTCCCTAAATTAGCAACACTTTTCCCAATTTCGGTCCTGCACCCTTTTATCAATTATATTACACATGCATAGAAATACAATATGATTAACTCATTCATTTTCCAAGCTTCATCCAACCTCAGCCATGAAATCAGAATTAGTCAAGGTAAAAAAATCAACACCAATTGTGGTGTCACGTCATAATGACAAGAGCTTTGTTCAATCAATAACTATTAATTCTATTATATAAAGCTACATGTAAAGTTTACATTGTAAACTACAAATGCATCGTATATGAGAACGATGAAGATTCTATACGTATACAAATATATAAAGTGTGCAAGGTTGTACACATTTTTAGATTTCTTCCTGAACTGCAATAGCTAATGAAGGGTTCATTAAATATTACAGAATTTATCACGCAATAGAAATAAACCATCATTTTGTTAATTACTGACAACTTGCAATAATTGCTTGCAAAGGAAGCGTCAGCTTTAACAAATAATTTTTCCAATCTCGCATAAACTGGACGTTGTTCAACTACTTCAACTGTCGTGAGTTGCTTGTCCTTAGCCCATTTTGTATGAGTATTGAGGAGTGCCTTATTTTTTTTTGCAAAAAATGCTCTTTCTGTAAATTTAATTTATTTTTTAAACTACCCAATTAAGCACAAAGAAGATGAAATTTTTGGATCAAATCCACAACACGTAGTTTTAGAGACGTGCTAACCAATGTGAGTTGGCACACGACTGACAATGATTTGAATCTAAAACAACATTGAAAACACACGAGGCTTGACTGTCAAGTCCAACTTTTTGTGTCTTGATCAATGTGATTTATGTCACTTGTTAACAATTTCATAAACAAACATTACAAGCAGGTAATCAAAATCAAAAAGGTAATATACATTTATCTGCATTTACGTACATTTTTTGTAAAAGCGCAATCAAATCTTTTTTAGAACTATAATCAATATAAAATCACAACATTGAATTAAAACATTAAACTAGTGTTGGGCTCAGTAACAGCGAAAACATTCATCTTATTTGAAATTCATCTTTCAAAATTCATCATTCATTTGAAAATTATTAGTAGTTATGATTTCATCGGGTATAATATTATAATAATTCAGCCACCACTGCCACCAGTAATGAATAAATCGAGAAAAAAAATCCATTGTATCATTCCAGTTATTGTTGAAAATTACCCTAAAGTCTCTGCGTGATTAGAGTTCTTTCAATGGTTTTTCTTCTTCACTTCTCGTGACAGAATTTATTAATTACGCTGACTTGAAATATTTACCTGACGATTGACGATACAATTGCATAGCTCTGATATATGTGAAAATACCAGGGATAGTATGATGACACACACTGCTATTTTGTTGCAAAAAGAATTACGTGACCTTCAAATCCGGTTAAATTAGCTTACTCTGTAATTCTTTAATGCTTTTCCAGTAAGTAATGATCAACTAGACATGTTATTTATCACTATTAAAAATATCTGGTTTATTAAGTCAATGTCGGCCATTTAAATAAAAATTAGTCGGCCTTTCTTTGTTTGTGCTAATAAAACATACAAGAAAACAGAATTAGACAATAATGCCGATCATCGTCACTATAAAGAATGAGAGATTATATACTGCTTCAATCCGTCATAATAATAAAGATGAAACTCATCTTCTTCAGGGATAAATATGTCGTTTAATTGTACACATTTTTTATTGTCAATCAACTTCAATGCTACTACTTAAATCGATCACAAGTATCACTAAATCCCTGCTGTGATGACTTCATCAGACACATTCGAATAATGGGAAACCCTTTCACTAATCCATCCTCTATGTCAAGGAATTTCCTTTTATTTTTAATTCGATAAATTTTATGTTCTTTATTAGACAATACAATAAGAACTTTCAACAAGGCATAAATAAATTTAGAAGAACATGGTTTAAAAATGTCCGACTGACATGCAAAAGAAGAAGGCCAATTCAATAAACGTTTTGGTTTTTCTGTGTACACAAGTGTTATTGCGCAATTTATGACATAACGAAAGTTGATCTCAGAATTAAATTTTAAATCCGCCGAGACTTCTTGAGCAGGATAAGACACATCATCTATTGTTCGTTATATTGGGAAGAACCAGTTGGTTGGTAAAGATAGTCTACTTGATGATTAGTCATGGAGAATGGTGATAATAACGTCATTCAATCAATTTATGAGTTGACCCGAATTTTGAAATGGTCCCAACAGAGAGCAATAATAAAATTTAAATGCTTTCACTATGCATGTAATCTAAACTATCTAAAGTTAGTGCAAAGCTGTTTGGTTCAGGCTCCAATTAATTTGGGCGTTAAAAGATTTATGCATAAAATAAAACTAATCTCCAATCATCTCGTAAATCCCATCGTAGCCAGAGAAGAATTTCAGATTACTACACATCCTCTTGTCATGGGCATGTCACCTTTGCTCTTTCTTTGCCATAAATATTAAAATATGCAGAGCATGTACAAGTATCATCTATTGTTACATTGTGTTGCTAAATAAGTGTCTTGTACATTTAAGTTATGTTTCTATTCAAGTTGTTCAACTTGTCCGTCATTAGGATACAATGGATAGCTAAATGCGCTTTATTTGTTGGTTAATTTGTAATTTAACTTTTAACAATGTGACCCTTCTTTGTGTTTGTGTTGCATCTTAATATGCTCCCACCTACAATGCAATGCCATGTTGTTACTTAATGGTTGAAACAACTTTTAATTTGCAGATTCGTCGTATAAGTAGGTATATTAAATTACTATAAAATATTTTCATAATGAACGAGTTAACAAGATAACGAGCATTTATCCATCTATGATTTGTCAAACGTCAATAAAATGATGTTAGACAACAATTAATCAATGATTAGATCAATGATTATATATATTCAGTAATTCACACCCTACAATTTATTAGATTATTAGATAACGTTTATCTATTTATTTATTTCTCATTTTACTGACTGGCTATTGTATCCTGTATCCAAAAAACAATTGGCTGGAATTTTATGTTTACTTCACTAATGAACAGTAAATTCTACGTTTTTCAACCAAAGAAAAAATATTCGGCTTATTTCATAGCAGCCTGCCTGGGGTTAGACAGGAGATGGAAAGAAACTGTCTCTAAAGAACAAAGATAGTTGTGAAACCATAATACGAACAGTAATTGGAACGACAAACCAGAAACGGATTTTTTAGTTTATATAATCCCCATTTCAGTTCTGAACATGAAGAGAATGCCGAGTGAATTTTCTAGACTTTCTTCGATAAAAGAGGAAAATGAAAATGAGTGGACCTGCTTACAACTTTAATTTGAAAAACAGAAACTATTTCGAGAGACGAATTCTCTTCATTTCAAATCATCGTCGTCCTCTCTTTTATTTCCGTGATAATAATAAGAACCTTTAAACTTCAAGTTAGAAAACAGCTATAAAGTAGTGTAGAACAAGTTTATAGTAGTTCAACCATGCATTCCAATTCTTCCCCTCCTCCTCAATGTTTGTAACTTTTCCGAGTGCAAATAAGCGATCTAAAACGAAAGTGTGGTAAATATGTTTGGCAGTTTCTGCTTCCTTCCAGCCCAAAAGCAAATTCCCTTTAAATTTACAACCAGAGTTGATAAATATTTAAACAAGTCCTAGAAATTCTTAGGATTTGGATAGTACCTAAGATGCAGTTTGTATGTACAATTTAAATCAAAAGAACATGTATTCGTTTCGTACATTACACATCTTCATCTCTTAATACAAACAATATTAAATAATATTAAATAATGCAAGCTATAATTCTCAAAAATCGTCTGGAAGATAGATCTTAGATTCACAATGTAATAAATTTTTGGTACACATATCTACGAGTGTCCAACTGTGCCAGATGGGCCTTTTAAATAGAAAGGGACAATGATGAAAGAATTCGTCCGGCCAGTGTGATGCTTGAAAGTCCCATGGCAAATGCAATGCCTTTTCCACTCCTCACAAACTCATGACTTGATCCTTATTTCAAGGAACGGTAAAAGGATCCAAGCTTTCAATTCATTTTATTTCCCTTCCTTCCTTCCCTATTCCCTCCACAATCCATCCACTCTCCTCATAAAGACAGTCAATGTTTTTCTTCGTGTCCGCGCAAGAATAAAAAAAATTAATTCCGGTTCCTTGTGAAGGAAGAACAGATGCTTACTTAAAAAGATGCAAAATTTATACTTAACAAAGGACGCAGGAAATTGAAAGAGCGGGGAAAGCTTTCCAATCACTTAAATATTTAATGCAACACTTTCATACATCATAAGCCATTAAAATATGCAGGGAAAAATACACAGGCGGTGGTTGCGATCTTTCAAACTTTACAAGAACTGATGAAGAAATTTTATACATTAAAGTGATGATAAAATCAGATTATTGAAGCTAATGCTGTAAATGGAATGTACTTATAGCGGGTTTGAATTGAATGACAATGAGAGAGTGTTGATATGAAGACAGAAAGAGCTTTGTTTACGAAGGATAAATATCTTATATCATCTAGACCTTTTTCACTGAATTTTACAACCTATTTAAGAAATGTCGAAAACTTGTCCTGCTACGTCATTAAGCTAAAAACTTGATTCAATTGAAGTTGGCCTTAGTGGAAAATAAATATTACCACGCACTTGATAAAATAAAGACAAACAATAAACAAAAATATTCAGACTCTGAATCTGGTGAGTATTATGCAGCAATGAAAATTATTAAATGTTTCCATATTTGGAGGTAATTATTATTATTGATCACTTAATTTACACCATTCATATTGTAGACAAACAAAAAGTGCATTGATCATCTCTTAAATTGACCTACGATACATGCTATGCTGCATTTTGTATTTATTTTTGATATGGCCATTACAATCATGTTATTGGTACTCGATAGGTTTATCTTCACTATACTAACCATTATTTTTTGAAAAACAATAATTTTTTTACTCAGTATATATGAAACGGCAAATTTCACCTTGACATGCTGGCTGACAGAACGACACTTCACGTTTTACCCATCATCAAATACTTTAAATCATATAAAAGAAAAACGAAAGAAAAAATCTATCCACGCATGATGTGGAATTGCAACATAATATATAATTCTAAATATGAGCCAATTTTATCTTGCATGGCCATAAATATGCATTTGCAGCAAAAATAAAATTATGCAGATTGGCTACACACACGTTAATAATTTGTTGTAACGTGCATTAACTTATTCTACGGATGTTTATGTAAAATGAATATATTTATGTTACGATGTTATGCCTTACATCTGCAAAACATCAAAAAACTACCATGAGCTTCCTAACAATATAATCTTCGCCCTGAGGTATGGGACGGGATAAACATATTTTTTTTTGAAGTGGGCCAAGATTTTGTCAGACTGGCTATAGTATCGTCTTTTAAACATTTAAACTGTTTAAGCCAAAAATGAGTTTTTTGCGCGACATAATAAAAATAAAGTCTTCTGTCAACATATCACTTATCAACTTGTAACAACTTTTTTAGCAATAAATGCAGAGGGAATTTTGGACCCAGCAGACTTGTGTTTTGAAAATAAAATAACTTTGGTGCCTTTGGTGGTCTCATCGTTAAATTAAATTATCAAAATGTAAGAAAGCGTATTATAATACTGAATAAGCGTAATGATGAAATGAAGATTTTTAGCGGTGTCAAATTATTTTGTAAGTGAAAAATTAGAAATTATAAAAGATATAATGAACCAAGCAAACACTTTGTAGGTTTGGCATTTCTCAACACACTTGAGCTTGTCTAAATTAGTCTTCATGAAAAATAGACTTAACAAGTAGTCCCTCTTCCACTTGACGAAAACATGAAAAGTAAATTACAAAATTCGAATAAAACGTGCCCAAACAATCTGCAATTTACATAAAAATAATTGATCTCTCAAAATTACTGCAAAATGGGACGGAATTTTTTGACGTTTTATTCCATTACAAAGCCAAAGATGGTAAGACACGCGACCGATGATTTAATTACTTTAGCTAATTTCACTTTTTTTTACCTATATTTAAAAAAAAACATTGGAAAGGAATTAAATTAAGGAAGCATGAAACATATAACGAATGAATGCGGTTTCAGTAGTTCAATAAATTCACATTTGCATTTCGTGATTATATAATTTGTGATGTCGGCCTCGACGATATACCAAAATAAACTGCTAATTAATAATAACGAATCAAATCAATGTTCATTTAAAAGCAGACTCAAGTGCGGCATTGAAATTCATTGAATAGAAAAAACATATTTATTGTACACATTCAGACGGAGCCAATAAAATCGTCATTTTTTGTCAAGAAAAATGAACGACGATGCGATCTTGTCTCAACCTTGAATTTGATTATGATGAAATTGCAGTACTTTTTGTATTCGGTCAACAGATGAAAAAAAAAGGCTTGAAAATACAATATCACGGTTGACCAAGAGTCTTGGTCCAAGACTTTTAAATATACATTGTAAAAGTGCTTTTCATCAAATTGGATGGGCTACAATACAATTACAGTTATTTATGATTTCCCTTTCGTTTTAAACCAATTTAAACCATTGGAGAACTAAGAGAAAGAAAAACGGATTGCAAATAATGATATAAATCCAAGACATATGATACTTTTGAGTGACTTTTCAAATGACCTTATTCAACTTGTCCACGTCCCACTGATTAGTATTCATTCAATCTAATTAGTTGGCAAAACACAGATGAATGCAGGCTATTGTGGAATCGTGTATTTTGCAGAACTCGCGTAGACAGTATTTATTTGATACATGGTCTAATCATTAGACTCTAATGTAAACAAAATAGCTATTGTGAAATGGTAACTCAATACGGGCAATTCACTTTGAATTATTTTTGCGCATTCTTATCAAAAGTTTGCTATTTTTATTCATCAAAAGTGTCGTAAACCATATTATTCTATTGTTTTTGCAATTTAGCATTAGCATTAGCTTTGCATGTATGCAACTGCAGTGGCGATCAAATTGCAAGCTGCAGGCAAACGGATGCACCCTTAGCAGTTTTAATTTTTAAGCAACTTGATGTAAATTAAACGATAACAAGCTCATTGAAATGCTAATAATATTTAGAATTATTAGGACTCAGTTCGTTGGCCAATAATGTAAACTGAACAATATGAATTATGGAAGTAAAATGTAAATTAAAGAAAGTTGGATGAGTTCACAAAATTACCACGTCAAAAATTATGTTTGATTGAACAATGCAAGTGCAGGCCACAAGGAATTAGCATTATTTATGCACAAACAGAAAACTTTTAGATGCATCCTAAAATTTGGCAAGATTAAAGTTTACGTTGCAAGAAAAGCCAGTTTGTTTGATGAAGTGAGGAGAAGATCGATTGACAATTAACGGCGGCCACTTTTGCTTTCATATTCTAATGTGACAATACAAGTACAGTAATGGAGGAGTAGGTATATATACAAATCAATGCAATTAATTTGACAACTCACTGCTAGTGACACTCTGTCATTAAGAAGGAAGTATTAGTGGTTGACAACAATCATCACTCTGAACAAGGCAAAAAAGACTAGCTGCTATTTAATGCATGTGCTTATTGTTTTATAAATTATAAGTTATAATTAAATTTTTGTATTTTTAGGTGTTTCAATCCCCGTTTTCAATTTTCATCATATAGCTACAAAAATTTGCTTTCCGGTATTACCAATTTTATTAAGTTGTTATTTATTTAAAGTTTTGCAAAATAAGGTAAATAATTAAATCGTGTTTACAAGTGTCACGTAATAATAAGCACACCATTTAGCACCCAGTTGCGAATTGAGCCTCAAACAGCTACCCACGGATTGATATTGCCTAATATACATATTTCAACAGTCTATAGCTAAAATAAATAGATAGCACGGCAATTTTTCCGATTTACGCATTTTTCAATTCAAACATTCATGCAACGCAAAAGAACAAGAAACTAGAAAAAAAAAAAAATTATATACTTAATCACTTGGCTCTATTTGTAGTTTATAATAGTCTCTCTCTATACGCCTTTTTATAAATTTAGAATTTGGACTTTGCAAACTTTTAAACGACAATAATAGCATATTGTATATTACTGTAGAGTCCTCCTACCTTCTATTATATTCCTTTTCCTTTGATAAAAAACAATTACAACTCTGGAAATGACCTGCTAACTTGTCCACCACAATACAACACAGCAGCAAGTTCAATTGTAGTTTGTTTGCATGACTAATTACTCATTTACTTCCTCTCTTTTATATTCTTTACAGTTGTCAACCCCGTGTCTTTTTATTATACTTTGGCACGTTACCTTCAATCAACCATCGAGCAAATTGGAGTGAAAGTAAGGCAAAGCAATATTTATATGCTCTTTCTTCCTCCTGTTGTCCCCAGTTGATTATTGCTGAGAAAATGACATGTAAATACGTTCTTGACAGAAACGACTCTGACTTGTCCACTTTTACGAACAGATGCAAAGTTATAATCATAATCCTTTCCTTCCATGTGCATGTGGTGCTAATCTAACCAACTTTTAATTTTCTTGATTCATTATTTAATTTCCGGCAATGTGGACGACACGAGTCTAAATTAAATCATGCTGTTTGTGATGTATGTATGTAAAACAACAGCTTTGTACTTTGTAATTGTTTGGAAGAAAAAAGTCAAAGTAATTAGTCAGGTATGTAATTGTAATACACTAGTGTCCAACAAAAGTCAAATAATGTCAACAAGATGAACAATAGAGCAATTGTAAACATTGTCTGTTTTACGGGTATTATATGCACAGGAATAAATTGGCTTGATACGAATACGATATCTATGCTATTATATGGGTGGATCCTCAAATTAATTATTCATTTGACTGGCGTGCTATCAAAGTGATACAGCGAAGCAATCTGCATAATTGAAGTAGCGACAAATGCTTTTAAAAAATGCAGTTTCATGTTATTCTATATATTTTTTCATTTTGAAGCTAAATAATAAAATGTAAATGTTACATTGTAAAATACAATAGACTAAGTTTAGCTTTTCGACATCTCTCGCATTCGCATCTTGAAATTGGCGTTAAACATGATGCAAATTGCAAAGTGTGTGGGTGGAATGCATATCTACGTAATTTGGAAAAATGTATATTATGAGTATGATTTGTAGTATTATCATCTGTGCATTCATTGCGATAAATGGAAGACAGCTAAAACAATAAATTATGCAAAATGGGAAACTTTCCACAAAAATTCACACGCCAAACTCCTCTTCAAAAGATATTACACCCGCAAAGGCAAATTACTCTGACTTTCAAATGCATTCCTACTGACACAAAATTGGTGAAGTGTAGAAAACAAATTACTCCATATCCACCTTCGCTTGACACCTTTCCTGCAAATCGTTTCATTCAATTGCTACGCTAAATGGTGATGCGATGCAATATGCAATTCTTCTCCTTTTAAAAAAGTGTTAAACACGTATTTTTTCAGTTTATTAACCAAATCTTTTAATTGATTTATTGGAATAAAGCCGACCATTAAAATAACGCATTTTCACCTGTCTATGCGTCAAAGAAAATGCCTAATTGACTATTATGTTTTATTCATGTAGCACGTTTACAACACCAACAACAAAGAAACAATTAACATAATATGCTTTTCACTTTAAAACAAATAATGCAGTTTTATTATTATGTAATGCAATAATGCAATTCAATTATTTACATCTGTCTCTAATCTTTCGAAAATAAGCAAAGGCAAAGATGATAATAATAATAATTATTATTATTGTTTACCATTTGAGTAGCTGCCGAGAATAGTCCAACGGGTGAAGTTGTCCCGTTGACGAAACTATTTGTGGGACTGGACGTCCCATTGAGAAAAGAGGATGATACAGTGACCTCGTAACCCCCACTTTGTTGTTGAGGAGAAGTTTGAGCCCCACAAGAGTTTGCCCCGTTAAAGATGATATTATTATGCTTATTATTACTCTCACAATTTTCATTATTGGCAGTAGATAAACAATTGTTGGTCATTATTGTGGCTGTGGTCATACAACCAACTTCCGCCTTGACCACTGTACTAGAGCCCGTCGACGGACCTGAGAACTGACTTCCAGTATCTACCACGCTCACACTTTGCACCCCAGACACAGGAACCATTGTGTATCCAATTAAACTTTGCTATTTAAATTATTAAATTAAACTAAACTTCTTTGTCTCTGTTCAGAAGAAATGATTATTATTAGCGTTTTAAAGATTTCACTAAACTGGTGTAAATTTCCAAGATATGTTGCTATTGTTGTGTAGCGTTGAATGCAATTGTTGAGTACTTACTTTTAAATTGTTTACTTAATTGTTGTGCTCCTGCCGAGTGTTGAGTTTGGACTAAAGAGATGATATCGGAGGGGAGAGAACGGGTTGAATTGAATTAATGCTCATCGCGCTCAGAGAAGAGAAATCTGAGACTATTTGCTGGAGATCTCTGCATCACGCCGTGTCTTGAGATTGACCCGTTTCTTTTATAGCCTTCATGTCACGGTCACCGGACCCTCAACGCTCCTTCAGCTACCCAATTTATGACATTTTGAGAAGAAAATACAACCAACAGCATCTCATTTTCCAAATTTCCAACCCAAATGTGATGCTTTTCAACAAGTTTTGAATATTATTTTCATGTCATACATGTGCAACAATTATGACATTTATTCTTAATTAAAGCCAGAGGTTATCATTCGGTGTAAATGTTGGATGTTGGATATAAAATTTAAAATGTGTATGCTGGATATTTGTATCTGATGCAACAAAACACATTTATTTGATGGATTGTAGATGGGCATTTACAAATTCCCTTTTGAATTCAAATGGGGAAAAGCCCCAAGCAGTTTGAGTTGCGCAATAAAAACTTGTCTCCCCTATGCGTATGTACACAGTGCGTTACGCATTATTCTAAATATCAGACTGTCTGGTTGAAATAGAAGCAAATTACCTTGTTGTTGCAATTGCAATTATACATTTATACTTAATATTTATATTTTCATTTACAAGCCTGTAAGTTTTTTTCTGGAAACTCGGGACAAAAACGGTAAATATTATTTATAATTGATATTTGAAAACTATACAGCTCATCACCATTTATTTTTAATTGATTGGACATGCACATAAAACAGTTTTGTTTCGGTTTATCCGGTTCATTACTTTCACATTTATATTAGTTCATATTTGATTAATATAAGCTATATATAAGCAGCTAAGCTTTGGTCAACGATTCTGAAACCAATTTTAGTCCGATTGAGTTGATTTTTTGCACAGAGTTAATTATCAGGGTGAAAAAGAATCGATTTTTAGGGGAAGGTGATCACACAAATATTTCATTTTAATATTTTGGTTTTTCAACGATAAATTTTGAACAAATCTTCTTATAAAAATCCTGTTGCGACGAAAATGTCCGTCTTTTTGCAGTGCATCTTTTTGTTCTTTACATCATCAAAATTGGATGAAAAATGAAAAAGTATTCTTGATATAAAAGATTCCTGCTTTCAGTTTTTTTGAGATAATTCTTAAACTATAGCTAAAATATTCATGTTGTCTTCACAAAAAATGTGTATCTATAAAAGATTCTATGTGTGTAAGTTTATTTGTGAGTTAATTGTCTAGAGTGTGTCTAGCACCCGGTATTCTATATGACGGGCTTACATATAGTCATCGTAATTATAAAGCTTTAGTCTGGGGCTCACTGTCCTTTATAGAATTATCGCGGTCATGGCGAAAAGGTCAAAAAATAACTTAATAATTTCATAACACAAAGATTCCATCAATTTACTAACACGTTCAAGGTTAAAGTATTTGAAAATGGTTTACAAAGTTTCCCTAAATCAATTTTAAGTGCATACTTTATAGCAGATAATTAATTACATTTCAGAGCGATATGGACACAGGTGTATATAACTATGAAAACCATTGCAAATTCTCCGATCAAACCAAAGAAATCGCGAAACTGAATGCAGAAATTAAAGAACTAAAGGGCATGAAAAATTGGAAGTCGAGTGACACGTTAACATTAGAAAACTACCATTTAAAAAAGAAGGAAAAAAATCTTGAAAGTATAATAAAAATAATATCAGAAGAGAAAGAAGAATACAAAAATAGAATGGAAAAAATTTTTAAAGACACTTGGACAATTATCACAACAAAAAAAAAGATCGCTAGAAGCGAGTTGAAAGCCTACCGTTCAAATATTCATAAAGCTGAGGTGAAAGCTAAACGATTGAGAATTAAATTAAATGCAATTGATGAAATTTACAAGACTCCAACATCCCTTCAATGGGAGTCCGGAAGCTCTATGTGTGCTCAAGAAATTAGCGTTCCCATACAAAACAGCGAAAAGGCGAGTGAACAAGAGAGCGAGCACAAGGTAACAACAAAACAAGAGATTAAGAGAAACAAAGAACAGCATTACACCCAAAAATGTCAAGATTGTATAAATGGAAAAGTGATCAAAAAAGAAGGAAAGAATAAAAGAAAAAGAAATAACGATAGAAGAAATCGCCAACTTGAAGGGATATATACGACAAAATCTGGGGCCCCATTTTGTTGCAGATGTTTCTTGACCTACTAGAACTGAAACCTCATCTCTATGGATGCGTGCATCATCATCTTCTCTCCTGAAAATATGCAATAAATAACCCTTGATATAACAATGTAATTCATTATGCACATTAAGTTTCAGCTTTATTTATCTCTGATATTCTTTTTATATATCACTACATAACAGAGGAAATAACATATTATTTAAATACTTAATTATTATTATGTTAATAATGTCATCCCGAAAGTTCTCAATAAGAGTGACTTCAATAATGTTTGATCAAAGTCCAGCTTCCACGTAGCGATGCAGTTCTTTCTTGTACATATTTAAAACTAAAGGATCGGGGTGAAATTGGTAGCTAAATTCATCCACTAATGAAATCATAAATCAATTTGTTATTTTGTATAGAGCAATTATTATTGTAATAATGCTGAGAATATTATTATTACCTAAAACTCCCACTATACGAATCTCTTCACTTAAAGCTTTGCTAACTTTACATTCCACATCTTCCATCATTTGACGAATTTTGTCCTTCATTTCATGTGTCAACAGTTCCAATTGTTTTTGAATAAAATCTACTTTATCCCATA
>JAQIXN010000864.1:0-26745 GCA_034698145.1 Proisotoma minuta
ATAACAATAAGCAAATGGGTTTTATTCAACATTAAAATAAACATTTCTTGCAAAATGTAGAAATCATGTAATGAGTTCATTTCACATAAAAATTACAACTTTTGCTAATTTCCTCCCATTCATATTTTAACTATAAAAGAGACTATTTATTGTGGAACTATCCGTTTCAAAAGTTGGTGTTTAAAATTAGCCGTCCACTTCTTTAACGAAATCTTAATTTCCTTGATTTGAATTGAAATGAATGGTGGGTGATGATGAGTGAATTATACTTGAGCTGAATGGGGAACAAGATGGTGGTAATTGTAATTGGGATGATAATAATACAGAATATCACAGATAATGGTGGAAATAGAGATGTCATCACCACAACGTCGCCTTAACTCTTTTCTCCTTTTGCAAACTCATCCTTTAATTAGGGACAATTATTACGCCATAGACTTCATCCATCCATATAGTCCTACAACCAACCACTTTGTTGGTTGGATTTCTTAATAAAATATTGAAATTAAAAGGGGAAAAAATGTATTCAAATGAAATGGGACAGACTTTTAAGGCTGTTAATATAAGCTTCCAAATTTTGGTGATAATGATTTTATTATTCAAATATTTAACATTTCTCATGTTTTCAGTCAGTCATTATATGATATGCATATGTACATATGAAATGTGATCCAATTTCTTTACTTTTGGACTTGAATCGGTCCTTTGTAATGTGTCCCTTGTCACTCACTACTTGTGTTAAATACAAACACTAATCTGCCACTTTGCCTCCTAATCCTGATTGAAGGGGTTGTAAATAATTTGTACTTTTGACATTTTGGGCAGCTCAATAATACTATATTTCTTGAGCATGATTGAGCTTTCATAAAATTATAACAATTATAATAAAAACTGAGACATGATGGAGGAACAATCGTAGTTACTAAATGGTGGGTGGCCTCTTATTTAATTTTGGTAGTGTCTCACAGTTGGTAAGGTACAAATTCTATTTTAAGATTGAGGATTGAAAAGCGTGTCTTGGTCCAAACAGCATGGGGCTAGATTAAATATCCATAATAAAATAAAGACTGACCCCACCCACCCAAACTAACTACAAGATAATGGGAAGAAGGGATTTACATACAAAGTCCCGTTGTCTGTTCCGGGTTTCGATCGTCTTCGATTTCCAATTCCCATGCAAATGTTTAGAGCCAACTAAATAGATATTTTGACCACTTTCTACGTGTTCTTGAGTCAAGTCAGGAACGCACCAAGTCTCTTGGGCAGCATTTACCAAAATACGTCTAAATAAGTCCCAAGGCACTCATTGACTTTGACTCTTTGAGTGGGCCCATCATTTTTGTGGAGTGAATCCATCATCATTGAATAGCAATCAAAATCAAAACATTTACTCTCCGACAACTCACCTCAATGTCTAAATACTTTGCTTCATATACATCCATATGCAAATTGATCATCTCTTTCTGCGGCTTAGCTTTTTTTACAATAATAATAATTCCATTCAATAATCCGCAATGTTATAGCCTGGGGAGATTTTTTTATGTGATGAGATCAATTTCATGTTCTCAAATTATGCTCGCATTACATTGTTATTATGATTTCAGCGAGGGAGATAAATTGGGCCTAATTGATCCGAATAATGGGAAGAAGGAGAACTAATTTGACTTTTAAGCTGTTGAAGTGGCCATTACATTTAATTTCTTGAGTTTATTAATCAGATTAAACGCTAAATGATAGATTATTAGTTGGTATAAAACCGGAAAAAGGAGAGAGAGGAAGGGAAATCAGCAGCCTGCGACTTGAAACCATTGCTCCCATTGTCTGCTGGTTATAATTACTGTATTTATTTTGAACAAGGTGAGACAAATAGCCACCCACATACAAGAAACACCGGATTCGGATCAAGTGGCAGTAATATTGTTGGCTACTTATTAATTTCACAAGTTCATGTCGGATATTAATTATAAGCGTCGCGTCTTTTACCTCTTTGCTTGGCTGAGCAACTGAACGAACACGAGATGTTATCAGATGAGAACACAACACAAGGCACAAACAGGCAAACAAACTTTTCTGCTTTTGTTTGATACTTGATGGGAAACGAGCAAGTGGATCAATTTTTTTATCAGCCAGCCCACAACTCATTTTCTTCTACAACAACCAAACACACACGTCCATGTCAAACAAACAAAGAACAAAATCAAAAGACCAAAAAATGTATATATTTGTTGTGGTTTGGATCAAAAACTTACCTTGTAAGTATTTACGTGTGAGCTGGAACTAAATTTCCCTTAGGTAGTATATAGCTTTCTTTTTTTTCTTTCTTGGTCTTGTAGGTTGTTTTATCAATTTACTATCAATATTTAATGGGAATGATATGGAAAAATATTCGTGTATTTTTTAACATGCAAATGTGTGTGCCAAATCAAATTGAAACATGAAATGCTCCGGATTTGACTTTGACGTAATCGGTACACGAGCATTTATTTTCATAAGAAGAAATTGGATCAAGATGAAGCAAAAAAGTAGAAATAATAATGTATCATGATAAAAAGGATGTAATTTATTTAAGCCGACGAATGACGTTTATACAAGACGCTTTCCGATTCGTACGTGAGTTAACCAGCAATTATTTATTAGTGGATGGAACAGGTAGCGATTTTTTATTTTAGCAAAATTAAAAGATATCTGATCCGAGGATGTGCAATTTCCTCTGGTGAAAATGCAATTTTTCATTTAGAATTTGAGTAAAGAAATAAGTGAAATGTGTTTATATTTACTTATTTTTGTTGAATGAGATTCATTTATTGAAATCTTTGAATGAAAATAAGGAACTTTAAAACCGTCCAAGGCTCACCTTCACTGACATTATCAATCAATTAACATAACACGCCACACAATTATTATTCTTAATAATAATAATTATTATTATAATTATTGGTAAACTATAACTGACTTATTACATTTGTATATTTTATTGACATTTGTTTACCTCTTTGCCAAAATACATTTTAGATACTTTCACCAGCAGATGCAGTTTGGTCTTCTTAAAATTCTTTCGTTTGTTGTAATTCATCTATTATTATTAATTATTATTATTCACTAATAATAATCGTATAATATGGTTATTATCGTATACAGAATATCACTCACTAGAAGACTACTACGTGTTTGTATACTCTTTAACAAAACTGAGACTGGTTTAAATAAAATACTATATATTTCCACTTTCTCTTACAATGTCGTAAGGCCATCAGGGCCAGAGGGAGGGGGCGACCCTGATGACTTTAACATTTGCTGCAAATCCATAAAACTATTTGAAACTGTATTGTTTGAGCTATTGTTGGTTATCTTCATCCCCTTTATTGTTGTAAGGAGTTGAGGGTTAACGTTTGAATTGGAGCAAGTGGTTACAGGGCTGCTATTATTATTATTATTATTGTTGTTGTTGCTATTGCTGGAAGTGGTTGGGGTGCTATTGCTGTTGGTATTATTGGGTCCGTTGGGTGTGGCGGACGAGGAAGGGGGTGGGGCCGCCTTATTTTTTCTTCGCACGTTCTTTGTATTTGGGAGTTTATTATCTTTCTTGTACTTCTGCATAAATTATAACAGAAGGACATGAAGAAGAAAGAAGTATATGGAATGCTAAATAAATTAAGGAACATACCATTCTCCGGTTTTGAAACCATATTTTGATTTGTCGCTCTGAGAGTACGAGGGAGTGGGCAATTTCTATTCGACGTCTGCGAGTTAGATAGCGATTGAAATGAAACTCTTTCTCAAGTTCTAAAATTTGGTGACGAGTGTAAGCTGTCCTTTGGCGTTTGGTATCCAAAGATGAGCCACTCACAACAAAATTTGGGTCACGGCCTATTTGAAAAAAAAAAGAATTGGTAATTTTTAGCAACAGCTTGGCAAGAAAAAGTAAACATGTTTTTGATGAGTTTTATCGACAACAAGCAATTGCTCATCCATCCATCTGAGAAAGAAGAAGAAGAAGATGGAAACGGAGGGAGAATGAGTATTAGCGGAATTAGCAAGAGAAAGTGGTGAAAGTTTAGTTTAGTTTGGGTGACGTTGATTTGTGAGCGTTCCACGAAGGGCAGTCCCTAAATCATGTCACCCGACCAAAGCTTTTTTTTACCGCAATAACATAATAACAACTGTTGAGCTTCATTGTTATCGAAAATACATAGCTCTCATCATTTATTCAGTAGTTTATAGGAAAATGACTCAATCGTGTTTCAATCTACTTATTATGAGAACTTAATAATTTCCAATGTCTCTAAAATAATGCAAATGACGCAGATTTTGCTAAACTGATATTTGAAGCATGTATTGATAATAAATCTCAAGAACAACCAAACTCCTTACCAATAATGCGTGTTCATTGGTCAATTTAAACCTCATTTATTTATGCAGGTATCCAGCTCAATGCGGAATAATAGTATTGTTTTGTATTTAAACCCCTCATGAAATTATCATAGATTATTGCAGTGTGATGGATATTAATGTGACTTTAAATCCACGGCGTGTTTGAAATGTTATGTTTGTATATTGATTTTATGTTCAACTGGTCAAGCAGAGTTACGTGACTAAATTATGCACAAGTTGACTTTTATTTTAATTTTAAGCAGTCCAATAATTCCGCATGGGAATATTTCCTCTGTGGAAAACAAGAGAGAAATAATAAGCAAAGCAATGAATAATGATGTGGCGTAAGAAACATGACACACCGTGTGCTCTCTGTCTACAGTCTCATTTTTATCTCATGAATCACGAAGCTCCTCAGCCTGTGAATCTTTACACGCGTAAAAAGAGAGATGCATATTACATACATGTGCGTGATTTATTTTTTGAAATCTTTTACCCTTTGGAAATAAAATAAAATTGAGTATTATTTAATTGTGAGGGAGAAATCAAATTGAAACTGTCATCAATTAATCTCATTTAACAAGACAAAAAAAGAAGAGATGTCTCTTTTATTCTGTTGTTTATTGCGGAAATTGGGTAAATTAGTCATTAACTCCTGTTTGATGGGAGCTAATTGGGGGATGATTTACGATTTCATACTTGCAAGAGTTATGAGGTGAGAATATGAGATATCGCAGTATCGTGAGAGAATACTAACGGTAGGATTTCTTAAAGGGTGCAATTAGCTTTGAGATAATTTACCACCGATGGTGAAATAAAATTGTAAAATTTAAGTAGCTGCTGACGAATGAATTTAAAAATCAAAATTCTAAAGGTCATAATAAACAGCTCGTAAAAAGTCCTGCTGCATATTTTCTTTTGTAAGATAAATGTGGATTGGGCCAGTTTTAAATTTATGGGTCCATGAATAATTATTTGAAAACTTACGCAACCCTGTAGACAACCTCATTTAAAAATTTAGCCCATTTGTATGTAAATTAGTCAATAAATTCAAATAGAACTGAACCTTCTTATATTGGGTAAGAAAAAATGGTTGGCTACTGAAAATGTACTATAAGGAAAAATTGTGCATTGAATAGAATATGAAAAATTTTGCTTGATAAAATATCTTAAATTTACTTGATGATATTGGATAGAAATTATATTTCTCCAAATATTAACTGATATTCAATCCAATACCCGTTAAAATGCCTTAGATGAGACAAAGGTGAATTGAAAAACAGCAAAGAAAAAAGCCGAGACTTTCAGTCAAAGTGGAAATGTCATGCTTGTCACTTTCCCCATTCTCACTTTTTTCTACTCGTTTATAAAAACTGTTGTTTGGAATGCTTCACTCCCATAATTAACTGCTCTATCTACTTAGTCACCGCTACAATAAAATGCACTAATTTCTCCCTCATCATCACCGGAAGAGAAACCACTTGTAAGAAGAAAATAGTCTCACCTCGTGGACTTTTCCCTGCGATATGTGCCTTTTTCATCCATGGGAAAATCATAGGATGGCCATCCCCATCAGTTTCGTCATGCAGATCGTCCTCATCTTCATCTTCCGAGTCCTCGTCCCCTGAGCCACTTTGGCCATCATCCAAATCCCCCATGCACTCTGAGGGGATGTGATTAGACAAGGAAGAGTCATCCCCTCCTGGACCATTATTGTCACTCTCACCACCAGCACAGGGCTCACAAGATTCACTCACACCAAAGGTCACATAGCCCCCATTTGTGGCACTAGTTGTGGGGGGTAGTACTGTCGGGGGAGACTTGGTACTATGAACTCCTAAAGGATGAAGCTGTTGACTACCGGAAACACTATTCGGGGTACTTGTGGGACTATGATTATTGTTGTTATTGTGGATATTGATATTATTTGAGGAAAGTAGATGGTTATGGTGAAGAACATTAGGATGATGGGGATAAGCCAAGTTTGGGGGACTAGATAGGTCATCTGCTGACCCTGGATAATAGCTCTGGATTGGTGGGCCTGGCGGTGGGGGTGGCTGAGCTGTGGGTGGATTGTGGTAGCCAGCACCCTGTGGCTGGTAGACATGCGGCTGGTGTGGCGGAGGGTAGAACTGTGGACATTGGGGACTTGTGTAGTAATTTTGGGGATGATGGGGATACTGGTTTTGATAATAGTACTCTCCCCCCGAGGAAAAGTAGTCTTCTGGGGTCGGTGGGGGGAACTTGGGCTCCAAATATCCGGGGTTGTTTGGATTCATGAGAAATGAACTCATGTCTTTGGGACGGGAGAAAGCGTTGTGTTGTTGGCGAGTTGCATGAAGGGAGCCCGGACGAAGAATGATGGATGAGTTTTCTTCTGGGCTCTCTTTGGGTTATACGTAAGCAGTAACTCCTCCTCACTCACCGTACCTCACTCAACTGAGCCATGAATCATTTTTACGAGTGACGGGAGAAAGCACCCAGTCTATACTGACCCCCTCAACTAATACACTAACAACCTTTATCTTAAGCCTTACCAATCAATTCAATAAGTCTGTCACATTATCATCATCAAATGCTTCTTGAGATAAATCATACCAATCAGTCTTTCATAGTTGTCTCCACACTCAACACCTCTTTTCATTTACTCAAAGTTGAAAGTTTTTTCTTCCAAAAAACTGTTATTATTTATATGGGAATTTATAACAAACTTTTAGTTTTCAATTCGAGACATATGAGCTCAGCATAATTTTTGACCTGACTGGCCCATATTAAAATATTAAAACCTATCCGACACATTCCATGCATAAAAGCAAGAGTGAGTTGTGCCCATTGTTGTCAACCGTTATCACAATACAATGACAAGGCACAAGTCACTGGACCTCCCATAAGTCACATATACACACATTTTTATGAAAACTCAATCAGTCTCCGCTACTCAAAAAACTGTCAAAGGGGACAAATTATTTACAAGCCTTGTATTATTGCCCCAGAAAAGGATTATTTTACAAAAAAAGTAAAATGAGAAAAAATAGGGCAGTAATAGATTTTAACCAAGTAAAGTGGTCACATACATACATATGTACATACTAAAACAAGACAACATGACAAAACAAAGACCAGCCCATTTCGTTTTATGTTGTAATGTAAGAAAGTAAAGGGTTACATTAAATTCTTACAAAAAAGCCCGAGACGGATTAAATTGTTATACTAGTTTACTACAATGGCACGCGTTTCCAGTCTCTTTAAATTTTTATTGTTTCTCAAACTAAATTCAGTATTATTTATTTTATTTAGCACAAAATTATTATTAACATAAAACAATAAGACCGAGTTCAACAAATTATAAATTCTTATTTTTGCTGGCTCCACTTGTCTTTAAAATATTTTGAATGGTTGTATAATGTGAATAGATGTCGATGGAGTGATTTAATGCATTTCAACTCTTGCTTGCTTTGACTGAAAGGAAAACTAAAGTTGTAAACCAATGGAAAAAGTTCAAAACAACTCATCCGACTGACACTGACTACACATCAATGTTTTTTTTCAAAAGCCAGGCTCACATATTCATGTCAAATAGTCAGCTCGTCAAATCAAGTTTCAAATAAAAAAAAGAACAACTCTGCTATCTTTAGAATATTTTAATTTTTGGACAAGCATCAAATAAAGTACTTTCTAGATTTTAGCCAACTTTTTAGTTTGTTTAAAATACATTTTGGCCTTTGGTTAAAAATTTCTTATGAAACATAATAAAAAGAACGAGGATTGAGGTTATACAAGTATTTTGTATTTGTAGTCGGTTTGGTTAATTTCAACTGTCCAATAATCAGAGTTTGGATCTGACTGGAAGGATTTTTAAGAGTCAAGTAGCGAGTTGTGTTTGGTGATTATTATGGAGGATGTTAGCTGGGCTGTCAGAGCGAGATGTCAATTTCACTAGATCATTCTTGACGCTTGACGTCCCGTCAAATAACGCAAGACAACGGATTGGTCAAACAGGGAAGACCACCCTCCACTCATCTCCAAACCCAAATAACATTTAATTTATTTCATAAAAAATCATACAACAACATACACAACAGATAAAATAGTAGACACTATATTCACTACCCTTAGTATATACTTAAAAGAATGCGCAGGCAATTAAAAATTTTAAATTGAGCTTTGCTCCATGTTCCTGTGGTTTATTGGGAGCTGAGCTGAAAGTCCAAACCCTAGGGATCCAATGGATGAAATTCAATAAGTTTTGTTTAAAATTCAATCAATAGCATATTTTTATTGAATATATATGGAGAAGAATAATGATTGATTTCTACAAATTGGTTTGATGCATACAAAGATGGGTTGAAAAACTTGTTCGTTTTCCAGGATTTGAAATTATGTAATATTTTTGTGGCTGTTAGTTTGGGAAACTCAGTGGCACATGTTGCATGGGATGTTGCACTTTTGAATGCAATTATGCCAGAATGGGGATTATAATGATACACTTGTCTACTCTGCAGACCATTTTTCATTCTGACATCTTCCACTCTCACAACTAAAGAACACGCTTAATGAAATTGACCTTGTTCTCTCTTCACAAACTAACTGAAATAAAGGACACGCACACAAACACAAATTTTAAAATATCCAATCTCAGCCAAATACTGATAATACATAACACCAAACAGTAATTGACAATGAGCAATGACACGGAACTTGACTTGTGTTTCGTATTTCTATATAACCATTTACCTTGTTGTTTGGATGTATTTTTCATTGAACTGTATAGTACAGAATATAAATTTTTTTTTATTTTTGAAAGTTTGTATTATATTCTATAATAATATAGTCTATTTGCAGTATTACATATAAATATTCAATCAAGTGAAATGTTAGTATTTGCATAATCACATTTCACACACCATTCATTATTAATTCTTTGCTTTGATTAGTCTGCCGGGTGGTAAAATAAATTACATCATTTAGCATCATCGCGTCTGATTGCTTTCTTGCCCACACCAACAACTCCATTGTGTGCCATCACTTCCACCTCGTCTCAGTTTCTTCTCCCTTTGATATAAATAGGTTGATAGTCTAATGGTTATTGAAGGAATAGCATAAACTAATTGCAAGTTGTCCGGTCTAATTAGTTATCCAAACATGAATAAATTAGCATCTCTCTCATCCTCTGTCTCTAACCAAAAACTTATTCTTATATACTCCTTCTTAGTCCGCTCCTCCCAAACGATTCACGTAAAGCAAAGTGAATAGAATTCTGGTGCAATTTGTATATATTAAATAGCTTGATAAGATTCCTTGCAAGTAACTAGAAAGAGCACTTTATCTCACAAGATTTCATTCCTTTAAGGAAAACGGAGAGCAATAAAACATCCCTCAATGAGACCTTTAATGTCCAGCAACAAGGGTGAGGCTCTGACTGGACTTTACTTTGTTTGAATGGGGATGTCATAAAATTGGGAGTTCCTTCCTGGATTTCTGGAGACAAGATTCTTCAGTTCGCTCCAAGTTTCTGTCCAGCACACTGACAAAGCCAAGGGACAAATTTTCATCATCTTGGGGAAAGTGGTAAGAAATTTTGAACTATTTACATATTATTATATATTTTTTATATACCTATAGCTTTATTGTCCACACGTTGATCATTTGATGCGATCTCAAGTGTTTGTGTGAGAGGAGCATTGGTAAAATGAGAAGGGTGGATAGCATATATAGTTATTATTTAGAAGGCTGTCACATCACATCATCCATTATTAATTCCCCTCTCGACACATCACAAAACTTGGTCCCAATTACGGCACAAGGAAAAAGCTTTTTCTATATAAGCAAGTGACAACTTCCACAACGGAATTCCATTTCATTGTCAATTCTCCTCTTCAATGAATGTTGACAGAAATCCTGCTCAAGTAACTCCATTCCAGACAGAACTAACAAACTAACAAAACTTGCTATATTAGTCCTTTCTATCCATTTCATAATATAGTATTTCCATCATTATAGTCGTGGGATGTGAGAGTGTGATGGGAAAAATGTGTTTTGGATTTCGGTTTTGGACCGAGAAAACCATTCATCAATTCATCATCGGAGAGTGAGAAACATATTTCCAATTCACTCACATTCTCTCTCCCACAGGAAAAGGAGCACAAGTTGGTTGAGGAATGACGTGTTTGTTAGGGCATGAAATAATTTCAAATATCTCAAAAATCTTGCACTGATCTAATATATAGCTCTTCATACTAATTGTAAGAATTTGCGATGCTAGATAGTTGTAGAAAAAAGTTCCAAAAAAATCCGTTAGAATTCTTTACTGGTTGGAAATTCCAACTTGGAATAAGATTCTCTTTGTAGGTACATTTACTTAAATGGAATGATGATGCTGTAGGCGATGCTCATGCAATCCAATTCTCATGTCCAGACCATTTTCTCCTTCCAATATTCTCTGCGGAATGGATCCCAAAAACCCAATCTCCTTCTTTTTAGTCGTCCACTACTGTGGAAATCTTGAAGAATTTAAAGTAAAATTGTGAATTCAGTCCACATGGTCCAAAAAAGAAAGGAAAATGCCCTTGGTTGGTGGTGTAACTGATTTGATCTCATTCTCACACTTTACACAAGATTTTCGTCTATATATACTTGTATAAGAGAAGAATATTCCAATAGGCAATAAAAATCCCGTTGTGGAAAAGTGGCAATAAAATGTCCCAAGTGGACATTCAGCAGAATTCAACCATATTGACCAAATACATGCAATACATACACTCCCACAACCAACTGACCCTTTGCATTATTATTTGTCTCACTGGGAGTCTCTTCAATTGGTCTCATTGCTTTGGGTCACGGACACACATAACCAAACAATGTAGTAGTAAAATCACTAAAGTAAAATCAAAAAAGTTCTCTCTTTCCCCACACACTCTTTGTTTTTGCTGACACTTTAGGAAATTCCATTATTTCTTGGAAACATTAACACCTCCTACTTACAACAATTGACTTTGTCAGCATAATAATTTTATTTTGATTGTGTATTACTTTTGATATCAGTAACAGAGAGAGAGAGAGAGAATTAAATGTAAAGTTGCCATTCGCATTCCAAAAACAGGGCAATTTTAATGATTGTTTGTGACATTTACGGAAGGAGCATACTAAGTAGTTCGTTCATTCATTTGCAGGAAGAATGATCCTGAAACTCAGCACGTACCAATTAATTACTTCTCTAATCCCAACCAACTTCTAGAGTCATTTAAACGGTTGACTCTCTCAATTCCCATGCCCATTTTCTCTTTCTCTCACTGTCTTTATATATATTGACTTGACTTTCTCGTTCCAGTTGAGACTCTTCTTATCTAACAAGGACTACTAAGTATTATATTAGCTAGATGTGATTTGCAAGTAAAATTAAACAGGAACTCAACCGGAAATCTTTTTGCTAACAAGCCGAGTCTCTCTCTTTATAAAGTTAAAGTCCATAGTGCTATCTGTATTTAGTTTGACGACTTTGCTTTTGTCTATTTAGTTAGGGCTTGTAAGATATTTTTCTCTGTAAACTGTAGGGCATAAAGACGTCACTCATATAAATAAGTTTAAAAAATGTTTTAATCCTGGGGTAAAAACGATCTACTAAAGGGCTTTTAGCTATGCATATCCAGCAGAGGATAAAGCCTCAGTTTATAATGGATTGAACAATAAGGGAATAAACAATGTGAGGAGCCAGCAGGGATCATCTCTCCATTTCATTGAACGGGAGCATATTGGCTCATAAAACAGGTCGTAAAATAAAATAAAATCAGCCTCTACCAAAAATTCACTAATGCTTCACACTTTCACAAAATAGAACAAACCAAACTAACAAACTATGTGCCATTAACGAACATTGTACAGCAGAGTTCGGTTGGGTTGCTTCATGGTTTGCGGTGTTTTGCCAAAATTATTAAATAGAGCCCAGGGACTTGTTTTATTTCTCTGTGAGAGAAAGAAGCTCTCCCTCCTGACAAACTTACTTATCTTGTCTCTGTCTGCTTTTGTCAGCAGAGATGCAATTTGTATAGAAATAAATGAAAAAAAAGTTTTTGAATTAGAAGCAGGATTTCTCCACACTTCTCTCCATTCTTTTCTCTTTTTTGGTTGACTTGCTGTTGGTTTGTAAAGTTGGAGTTATTCCAGCCAACCCAAAACTTTGTGCATATCCTTTCCAACTTGGCTTGACTCTGTCTGGACTTTTGTAGAAAGAGATTTAACGACCAAATATTTCCAAGCTGTGTGCAGGAATTTCTCCTCCCTTTGAGTAAAGCCCTGTTGTTAAATTTTTCTAAAAAAATCAAGTGCTTTTTCCGAAAGCCACCCAAATTAAATATTTAAAGCTACTGTCAACTCGACTCAACTCTCATTCCCTATATGTGAATCTATGCAACTTGTATATGCAAGTAAATTGTGTCATGTATTTCAGATCTAACAACAACATGGTTTATGTAAGACCCTTAACAATAGTCGTCCCTTAAAAGTTGTTTCTCTTGATATCTGAAACGGAATCAAGAATATATAGGTACATAAGTATATAGTTTATACAATAGAGAGATGAAAGGGGAACTGTATTTTTCTGAAGGCTTCTCTGATGCCTGTCTGTGTGTAGATGATAAAAATGTGTTTATATCTTATTATCACTTATATTGTATAATAGCTGTGAAGGTCGGAGACTTTGAGGGTGCAATTGAATGAGTGAAAGGTCATAGAGTAGTAGGTCAAAGGAATTTCACAGGTTATTCCGGAAGAGTTTGTCAGGTAGTATGTATGTCGACTGGTGAATGTAAAGCATATAACGTTTGTACATTTTGAGTTAGGTTGAGTTGACTTTTAGCTGTTGGTCTGGCTGCTGCTGGAGGGTTATTTATGGGCCGAGAGGGTAATAAAATTTATTGCAGGATTTATTATCCTTGGCCATTTGGTCTTCTCCTTGCGCTTGCTTTTCTCCCTGAAACTCTCAGTGTTGTTCGTCCTTCTGCACAGATCACACATCCACCAAGGCCCTTCTTAAATTCAAAACGCTTGCAGTTCTAAGGCGCAGCGTAACGACTTTTACACTGACGACGGAAACTGTCTCCGACCTCTCTCCCTCTCCTCTGGCTTTTAGTGGTGAGAGAGAGTCACGGGGAGAGAGTCACAGCCAATATGTATATGCAGTACATAAGGAGAGTGAAAGTTTTGGAAAATTGGTGCGTCGTCATCATTCCATTGGGGTCTTTTCCAGCCTCTCGCTTCGTTGGCTTGAGATGAAGTGAGTGAAGGCAGTGGTTGAGTTTGTTGGACCCTTGTGCTTGCTTTGTGCAGTGATTGACAGGGGCCCAACCCCACCAAGTCCTGAATACGCAACAGCCATCCCAAACTGTGATGGAGTCCACCAAAAAAGATTCAAGCTCCCACCAGCATCTGCATCACCACTTGTATAATGGAAATGGAATGGCGTGACTACCCTTTAAAAGCCTCAATTCAAAATCTAAAAAAAGAGCCGTGGATTTTCTAAAAATTGGTTCTGTAGTAGTAGTAGTAGTATTATGGCATATGTGTAGCGTTTCCAACGATTAAAAAATATCCAGCAGAATGTGAAAAGGTATTTAAATTCCTGTAGTAGCTATGCATTTGTGGGCTCATGAATGTTTGAGCGTTGGTGGGCCAATGGATTAGATTTTGTCGTAGGTAAGTGATGATTAATTTCCTTCATCCGTTACCTATTCTGGCTAATGGTTAGGTGACTATCCTATACACTTCTTTTCCTCCTGCTAAGCCAAACTAAAGACTCCTCTGTCTTTCTCCTAGCGTAGTAAACTATATCATCCATCAATCTTCTCTTAACCCACTGCAACAAATGCAAGAATGCAACTGTCACAACAAAAACGATTTTTCTACGCTTACTTGTATTAGTCAACAACTTTTGCTTGCTATTTTTTTCTGGGTTAATAGTCTTGGGAAATATTGTTCAAGAGATTTTCATTTATTGGATGATATATATATGCATCATGTACATACATATTGCATATAAAAACAATGGATTAAATTTTCGAGTTTTGACTGCTTATATGTAGTACAGTAGAATGGAAGGACGATCATCGACCCTCAAATGAAATGTAACATCTGCCTCACTACCACACGGACGGCCATTATACATTTAGGTAGTGGTGGGTAGTAGTAACATGTACCAGCCCTTTGGTTTCCCCCATCCGAAAAATGCATTTTATTTAGTTAAATTATTTTTTTTACATGCATATATATTTTATATTTGTGCCAAAATTGTTTGGTGCACACGAGTAGATGTGTGAGGAAGGGATTAATAGAGTGGCATGGAAAGTAGAGCAATTGGCTAAATGGAGGGTGTAAATGTAAAGTCTCATTGAATTTCGGTTGCGCTTGTGGTAATGTCATTTGCGTCGTTTACTCGTTTACGACTTGAAAACAGAAGTAACAAATTTGTACATTCTCTCTCTGGAATATCGACTCTAGGTGTACCGATAGTAATGGGGTAATAACACGAATTTGACGAGGACATTTGAGACTAGCAATCCATCTCATTTTCTGGAAGTTAGGTAGCTGGCAAGCAGAACGAACGGCTATATGTACGTACGTATATTTCTCTCGCTCTCTCTTCGCAAAAAGAAAGTTCCAAACAAAATGTCTCTGACGGAAGTTGAGCGTGGGCTTCGTCTCTCTTTATGTATATCCATTTATTATATTACAACCAGAGTTGAGTTGGATTGGATGAAAGATCTGGGTCCGAAGCGGAGTTGCCCGGATTCGGAGAGGCTGTTGCTGAAGAAATATCGATCCCAAAAACTTTCATCGTCCCTCCATTCTACATAAATAATCTACTCACTCCCTCACATATCCATCTAACAAACACGTCCCAACAGCCTTCAATTAAATTCTATCTTGTATAGCGCACTCATCCCTATATTGTACAAACTATCCATTTTTCGGGGCATGGCTGATTTCCTAGTAAATTGCTTGAAATGAATGAATCTGCAATTTTGTAGTGAAGAGTGTTGCCTTCTGTTCATTTGGTTTACCATATTACAGTTTATTATCTTAGTTATATAGTGCATGATCATTGTGTTTATTATTGAACTATAAATATGAAACTCTTAAAACAGTTTTTTTTTTAAATTTTACATCTTCCATTTTAACATGGGATTCAAGGGCAGCTTGTTTCTGTAATTATTCCAATATTACTAATTTTGGTGAGCATATATATACTTCTTCAAGAGGCATCAGCATTAGTTTGCTACTTGCAATTATATCTTGTTTAATTAATAACACACCTTATGTGTACATCTTTGTTTTATTGGCCACATGTAACGTGTTATAAACATGTGCATGAAAATAATAATATAAAGAAGTGAATACTGAAAAAATTAAAACTTCTTGCACTCATCGAATAGTTTTTTTTTTCGATTAGCATATATTTACATGAACTTCTTGCATGTGAGTAGTACTAATTTTATACTATCATTCGTATTATTTTGTATCAAGCAAGCATTCGCAAAATGTGAGTTTGCTTTTGCTTGAAAATAAAGTTGATTTTTGCAATGTTAAAACTTGTTGATTAAATAAAAGTTGTTCGGGTCTCGACTCCGAGGTACAAACAAACAGGTTGGCATTTTGTTGAAATCATATTATTTGATTGTCTAATTTACAGATCCACATACTGCATTTGGATACATTTGGATGGCTGCAATGGATTCAAGAAATAATATTACTTACAACCTACCCTGTAGAAATCCGAATTCGTTTGACATAAGCAAACAAATTCGGAAACTATGAGGTTGACTGTGGGTAATCATTCATCTTCCATACTTGGTCGGTATGGAAGATGCATACCGACCAAGAAGATACTTGCATCTCCTTCCTGTTCCAATTAAACTATTACAAAACATGCTGCATAAACCAACAATCGACGTATCAGAGAGGTTGGTGTGGGCAATACTTGTCATCTTTCACAATAATTCCCAATCAGCCAATCCCAACTGCCGGGGACCAAGTCTTCCATTTTCTCATCACTCTAAATTTGACACCTCAACTTTTGAGCCGATGGAATGGGATAAGGATAAAGGGATTGTGAAGCTTAAAGAAAATAAGGCTCTCCAGTTATGGGTACCTTGTGATGTAATCTAACGCAAAATGCAACCATTATATTTTCAATCCTTTGCCTTGCACAACTTTGTCCGAAGGAAAGGCATTTTCTGTGTGTGGCTGACTCAACCTAAAAATTCTGCCTGGGGCAAGGATGAAGGGAACAACTGCAAGGGCTTTTTTTCTTTGCCAACAAAACATCCGAAAGGTATAATAATGATATGGTATCGTGTACAACCCAAGGTAAAGGATTAACCAATAATTTACTCCTTTCTTTGCATTGGCCCACTACTGTTCGATTTTAATTCAAAGAAATAATCGAGAAATGGATTATTCATTCACCCAATGCCACAAATGGTTGATTAATAGACCTTTGACGGAAGTTTATTTTTTTCATCGCCTTCATCTTTTGAATTTATTAAATAGCAGTTTCAGAAATTATTTCGACTGTAAATTGGACGCTATTAATTTATTTTATTGTACAATTTATGAAAACTTCCAGCATAAGTGTGTTAATGTAATTTTACGAGGTACTATTTACAACTGAGAATTGTAATGCTCTATAATGTCAGTGTTAACACCATATTTCATTTTCTCATTTTGATTTTTTCTCATGAAATTTCGTCTCAATTCTCGCAAGTAATTTAATGTAGCTACTTTTGGTACTTCTCTAATCCCCATTTCGTACCACAACTGAAAGCAAATATGATAAAAACCCGAAAAACTATACTATTTCAATTTATTTATATAGATTTCACCTTGTCTGGATGTCGGAATGCCCATTGAGGTCGGGATATGGGATGCTTCAGTTTTTCTTCATTATCAGACAACATGGAAAATTTTGCGTAAACAGACTTTTTCGGATTAGATTTTTCCACATCAACGTCATCCCTAATGACGTCCTCTTCGGGTGCTTCGGCGGATTCCGCGTCTGGTGCTGAGTCTACAATTTTGGAAGCCTATAAAAAATATAACGAGACGTGCAAAACTGTGTCAGTGTTTTACATGTCTTATGTGTAAATTACTGAGTTTTCAGCTTTCGGCGTCTTTGTTATTGATCTGCCATTATTTGATTTTGAAGAATGTGATACAATTGGAAATGTGAAACTTGTACCACTCTATCAAGAAAAGATTATCAAATTATTCATAAATTGTTTTATTGGACCAAAAATGCTTACTTCTGGATAACTGTAAACCGGATATGGAAGCAAATTAGAAAAACATACAATTAATATTAAAACATTTGTAAAATGTTTGTAAATCCAATTGGAAAAATATGTGAACGACATAGTCAAATAAATTTCAAACCCTAAAAGAGAATTTTATTGTATGATTTGTATGCTCTAGTGGCAATCTGAAATATAAAAACCATTTGAAAAGGTATATAGGCACTATAATTAGATAAAATATCCTTGAAATATTAATATTTTGTAATTCCTTCAATTGTTTAAATTGCACATGTTACATATTTAAAATGAATTGCACAATTTGCTAAAAAACAGACGATATGTATGTAGCCTAAAATTTGATATTTTTCTTATTTTCGCAAGGATTAAAAATAGTTTATAAATTAATTTCCACTGGCGTAATATTGAGCAAAATGCATACAATTGTTGAGGGTGAGAGAGGAGGAGTAGAAGTAATCTCTTTGACAGAAAGATGATGGCGACCTGAATCTGGGTGGGGATTGCATGACAGCCATTCGGAAACCTACAAAAGCAGATCCACGATCATCATTTCCATTAAAATTACTGCAAATTTCATGTAAAAGTGTAAAGCTATATATAAATAAAGAATATACTCCACAATCAAAGCTTCACTTTCTAATTTCTATTAGTTAATTATTGTGCACCCGACTGCATTTGATGACAAATCTAAATATGCAATGCTGTTTGAAAAAGATAATAGATTTCTGTAGACAGCATTATCAATTGTTCCACCTTCTGGAAAAACTTTACAATGATTCATCATTCAAATTAATTACCCGTAAATGTTTTCTATATACTAAATATGGTAAGCTTTTTAAAAAGTAGGTCCATGAGGTCACTTTATTTAATTCAATTGAATTTCAATTGAGCCAGGAAATCAAATTAGATTTACAAATAATAAATAACATGAACATTTAAAGCACAGTATTATTAACAACAGAAAGAACTAATGACTGCTAATTGCATCACGTATATACTTCGCATTTATTGAATCAATAATCAATTTGATTCTTTCTAATTCATATTGTTGTAATTTAACAAACTTCGTTTTCAACAGTTATCAAATAAAATGAGATTTAACCTCATACTAGGTTTTATAGTAGTAGCATCAGGTAATGATGTAAAATACTATCCTTATTTTTTCATAATTTAAACGACCATTTTACAAATTATTTAGCATGCATTTCAATTGGCTTGTCTCAAGATATTGAAGAAGATGCAATTTTACTAGACCTTGCAGAATTAGGAGATTATGCAGAACATGACTTGAGAAAACGGCAGACTGTCGAAGCAGAAGTTATTAAGGCAGACTCGGCAGCCGCACCCACAGCGTCCGAGACTTTGTCTACCCCTGGGGCTACTCCCGATAAAAAGAAACGAAGAAAGAAGAAGAAGCGAACCACAACCAAGGGGGATTTGGTGGACAAGCGATCTGTGGATGGAACAACTAATGAGAGTCCTAAAGTTGAGGGGGATGAAGGGGAGAAGGAAAAGAGGGCAGCGGAGGCCTCCAAAACAGAAAGTGACTCCTCCCCCTCAGAGGCGGGGGCCTCGAGCGCAAGTTCTGCTATTGCTTCTGTCTCCGCAGATCAAGCAGTTTCCGAAACTGCTCAGACTTCACCTCTAGCTCCTGATGCTCAAAATCCTCAAAAGCGAGGTGATCATCATAACTATTAAAACATAGTGTCGTCTCAGTTAACAACTGACTATCACTAGTATCACTGTATTGGCCTAATGGTCGCAAAATTGCAAATTTAGAAATAAGGGTAACTTGAAATTGGCCTACACTTTGATATTTTAAGATATAAGATTTGCTTCAATTTTTAATTTTCTCAAAATTTGGACATCAAGAAATGCTCCCAATATTCCCCACTATTAAATTTGATAATATTGATTACCAATTGGAAATTAGTTTAATTAAATTGTGAAAATAGTGAAATGGAGGCAAATTGAGACACGTTAATATACACGCATTCAGTCATATACTATTACCGTTTTTGAATGGTATTAATCAATAATTATTATTATTATGTGCAAATATTATATACATATTAATTGTATAATTTCAGCATCTGAAGCTGGGGCTCAAACTCCGATGCTTGTTGCAGATTTAGAACCCGCATCCCCTTTGACATCCGTGGACTCTCAAGCAACCCAAGTTGTCGAAAAGAGAAGTACATATGCTTTAGATAAAAAAATAATGGTAAATTAATTGTTTGATTTAAGGTCACTTTGGTGGAGAAGAAACGGAAGCTATAATTGAAAAGATTTACGAGGAAGAGAAAGACATGAAGAAATTGATGCAAACAATTGTCAAAGAAGAAAGAAAAATGGAGCGTATGCTCGGAAAATTGGAAAGAAGTGAGTTTTATCAAAACTCAAGTTTTGAAATGGTTAAAAAATTAAAAATAAAACAAATGTTTATAATCATATATTTCCAGTTGAAAAACGAATCGAAGCCAAAGAAAAGGGCAAACATCATCGACGCCAACGTTTTGACGATTAGGAAATGAATTTCAGACTGTTGCTTTTATTTAGTTCTAAAAAATATTCTTTTTTGTCGTATCTGATTTAAAACGGTAAATTATTGTCAATATGTATGAATAAAAAATGTTGAAAAAAAATGTCGAAAGTTGTATGAAAATTGGCTCAATTCTCATTAGCAACGTTAATTTGGAAGAAACCTAGATTGCAATAATTATTGCAGTTTCAATAATTTAATTCAAACCAACATCATGAAACATGGCTGACGAAACTAGTAAAGATGATGAGAATGAGGAAGTCAAATTTGGCCAAAAACAGAATGATCCCCAAAGTTCAAGCAGTATCAGTAAAAGATATAGGGCAAATAATTCAAATTCTGGGGAAATAGCCAAAGGGCCCTCAAGGGTGGGAATTTACGATGGAGGTGGAGTGACGGAGGATGGAGGGGGATTTAGGTAAATAATTATCACATATATTTACAATCCGAATCTCTATGTTCTCGGTATTCAAAATAGATACAAACGTACTTCCATTTACGAGCCTCCTCCCACAGCTATCAGACATGCCAGTTTAGGCGAACGCTCAATTCGGAGGAGTTTCGGAGTTGGACCAACACTCGGTGGGTTAATTGCAATTAACCTCCTGACCTCAGGCCCAACGCCAACGCCATCCTTAACTTCTGTGGAAGGGACAGAAAGGCCCAGAAGGAAAATAAGACTGTTAGGATGTATTGGTCTCATTATTGGATGTGTTCTGGGTTCAGGTACTTTTATATGTGATCAAATAATAATATTTTTTATATATCAACACTAGAAGTGCATTTGAAATTCAAATTTTGAATAAATATCCTTTTAGGCATCTTCGCAGCCCCACAGAACATTTTAATAATGACTGGTAGCTCTGGAATGACTCTTTTGGTTTGGTTTGTTTACGGCTTGATTGCTTTAGTTGGAGCATTATGCTAGTATGATTTTTGCTTTAATTGTTTTAAACCTTGCAATACGTCTAAAAAATATGTAAAAAATTCCAGTGTGGAGTTGGGATGCACGATTCCTTTGGCAGGAGGTAGGTGATTATTATATAGCTCACACATTATATTGATGATAAACACTTTGCCCACTTTTTGACAATTTGCAATTAACCAGGTGATTATGTATACTTAAATGAAGCACTTGGACCCTTGCCAGCATTCATGTTTCAGCTTGCTACAAATTTTGTCATCATCCCGACGGTTTGCGCTATTTTAGCAAACGGTATGGTATCAAACAGTGGCATTAATATTTTAACAAGTGGGTTTAATATGAAAACGCAATGTTTTAGTGACGGCCAAAAATTTAGTGAACCCTTATGTCGAAAATCCTGAACTATCTCATGTGAGCTGGACCACGAGACTCATTGCCATCATGTTGATAATGCTTGTCTGCTACATTAATTGTGTGAGTGCTGAGCTTACGGAAAAACTTCAAGGATGGCTCATGATAATTAATATTGGAACAATTTTTCTCATCGTCATCTGTGGACTTATTCACATGGGACGCTTTGGAATAACCAACAAGGATGATTTTGTTGTCAAATGGCCAACCCCTAATTTAACGGATCCAAAGGAGAAGGACGCCAACAAAGAAAAGTTTGCAGTGGTTCAAACGGTTCAAGCTTTATATCAAGCTTCTTTCTCATATTTTGGCTACTCCTATGTCACTTATATAATTGAAGACGTTGAAAACCCTTTGAGGACAATTCCAATTGCAATATGCATCTCAATCCCTTTGGTCATATGCGTCAACGTTTTTGTCAACTTTTGTTATTTGGCTTCCATTCCTAAAGCTACAATCCTAACAACAAGAATTGTTGCAAGTGAGATGATCAAATCAGTGACGAAACAGACCCTACCACCCTACGTCCTTGCTATTGCTCCAACTCTCGTTGCCATTGCAGTGCTTGGAGGGTTGACGTCCAACATTCTCACCTGTTCAAGAGTGTCGTACATCGGTGGCAGAAATGGTCACTTTCCAGCACTATTTGCAATGTCCCAAGTAGAAAATTTTACCCCGACAGTTTCACTCACATTTCTAGTAAGTTTTGTTTTAAAAAGTACATAATGAATAATTTTTTGGATGATTTCATTTGATTTTTTTATGTATATAGGGATTGCTTAGCTGCGTTTATGCCCTTTTAGATGATATTTCGATATTGATTGGAATTCTGACCTACATTGTATCATCTGTCAATTGTCTCGTCATCTATGGCCTTATTTATATGAGATATAAAAGACCTGAACTCCCAAGACCTTTCAAGGCAAGAAACTCCATCAATTAATTAACTTCCACAATCTACATATAAGTAATAAAGAATATATTTCTCTTTTTTCTTATATTCAGCTACCGATAATTGTCCCAATCTTTTACGCCATGTTGGTTTCAATGCTCATAGTCACTCCTATATTCTTACTTGACGGCAAATCTTTTGCCAAGACGCTGCCCACATTAGGAGGTGCCATTTTTGTGGCATTTATTGGCATTCCTCTTTACTACCTCTTTGTTCACAAGGGAAGAAAGTTTAAATGTCTCCAAATTGCTCATGGTAAGGGAGTCATTTATCATATTGAATGTTTTATAGTTGGTTAATTTCTAAATTATTATTGACAATTTTAGGAATACTTCAACGATTTTTCCAAAAATTATGGCTTTTAGCTCCTGAAGAAGAATTTTCTGAACATGTCGACCACGCCCTTGAGAATATCGACTTGGCATCTACTTCCAGTGATGAGGTGAAAGTGAGCACAGATTTAATTTAAATCTATTTATTATAAAATAAATATCAGTCAAGAAAAACAAACAATGCACCAGAAAATATCACAATAAATAGTAAATCATTAAATGAAATGCCTAAAAGTTATTTAAAGTTGTCATAAAAGTGGTGTCAGACTTTCTCGTTGAGGTTCGTCGGGGTCAATGGGCACCACTGTCCCGTAGTCTTGGCTGGATCTCTTTAAAGGACTGTTTTCTTCTAGTTCCACATTAGTTTCATTGGCCTTTCTAAGGTAGTTGGGTAAATCAGAGAGATTGCAGTGAGGAATTTCAATTAACTCAAGTCCTGTAGCTCGAAATGCGTTGATCCATTCAGGTGTAAGATTTAAGAAAATTAGTTTCTTTTTCTTATCCTTCTCTTTTCTGAGGAATTTGAGCATTGAGGCGAGCCCAGTAACGATTGTGTAATCCAATTTACTTATTTTTTCAAAATTTATCACCATTACTGACACGTTCGGGTATTTAATGTCTGCAAAAAAACAAAGGAAAAAAGCTTGTGAAACTTTTCAAATCAATGAAATTTAGTTATAAATATTAAATAATGTTACCTAAAGTAGCAAGAGTGGTTCGAATATAATTCAAAGCTGGAAAAGCAATCCCTGAATCTGGTAGTGTATAAAGATAAGTAACCCCTGAGATGGGATCCGTGAGTATTTGAGAGTTAAGTGTTGGCTTTAGTAGTTGAAACAGCAACAGAGCAAATGTTAGCCCTACTCCAACTAAAATCCCCCATTCCATCCCTAAAAGAATAGAGAATAGGAATGTGACAATACAGGACAGAAGGTCCAATCGATTAATTTGGAACATTATGTTTAGAGGTTTTAGTTCAATCATGAACATAACTGCAGAAATTATCACAGCTGCCAAACTTGACTTTGGAATCCAAAAAAAGCTAGGTGTCAAAAATCCAAGGGACAACAGAACCAATAACCCTGAAATAATAATAATAAAAAAAAACATTTACAATTATTATCAATTTGTTGTATGAAGAGATTTATGTGTTATTGTACCTGTAAAAACCCCTCCTAATTGACTTTGAACCCCAGATGACTCGTTGACGGCAGATCTTGAAAATGAACCCGATATTGGGATGCTGGAGAAGAAGGAGCCAAAAATATTGGAAAGTCCTAATGCGTACATTTCTTGCGTCATGTCTTGCCCCCCTCCAAATGCTTTGGAAATTGCCACATTTTGTAGAATAGAAATTAAAGCTACCACCAGGGGACCTGTTCCAAGAATGGACCAACTATCCCAAATTGAAAGATAACTCGAGAGATCATCGGCAGTTGTTGCATTGAAAGGAAGTTGAAAGCTTGGAGGTTGAAATCCTGGAAACCCTCCAACAACTTTCCCCGTTAATTTAAACGGTGGCTGATCTCCAGGCCATAAATAGGCCAATAGACTTGTGGACAGAATAATTATCACATTTCGGGATATGGAAAGTAGCCAAAATAATTTGCTCGCTATTTCACCCCTTCTCCCTTCACCAATCCAAGAGGGCTTAAAATCTTTCATCTCCTGCAAAACAAAATAAAAGCATGCAACTTTATAGTTTACTTTTTTAAAAGTCCCAATCAATAAAGCTTACTCTGAGTAAAAGTAACATTGCAAACGAAACTATTCCCATTATTGCATCCGGAGTGTGAATTGTCTTCCAATTGTTAATGATAGAGGTCCAGTATCCAATGAACCCATTTCCCTTAGGCCCCTCAAGTCCTAAAAAGCTCTTAATTTGTGAGCTAATGATAGTCACGGCAGCCCCAGATGTAAACCCAAGAACAACCGCCTCGGAAATAAATTGGACGATCCAACCTAATTGTAGTAATGCTAGTAACAATTCAAACGCCCCAGAGTAGAACGACGTAAGAATAACACATTGAGGGAAGTTAATGCCACAGCTTTCGAATGTCAAAAGGCCCATTATAGCAGTTGGTCCAATTGTAACCTGCTTCACTGAACCGAAAAAAAAATAGAGCAAACTTCCAATGTAAGAGCTGTACAGACCAAACTAAAAATACAAGATGGGATTTTTTCAAAAGTGTATTTTAAATGAAGAATTATTAGATTGTGCTTACCACAGGGGTCAAGCCAGCAATTTCTGCGTATGCCATAGATTGTGGGACGACAGTTAGTCCAACAGCTACCCCTGCAATCACATCTCCCATCAACGATTTCTTTCTGTATTCTGGAAACCATTCTAAGATGGGCAACCGCTTCTTCAAAACATTCCTTAGATATGATGACGAGAACCAAGGGTTCCTGGGAACTTCTGTAGAATTGTGAGTAAGGGAACAATTTCCCGTTAGTACACTCATGTTTACTTGTGTAAAAAAATATTGAAAATTTTGAAGGCTGTAATGAAATTAGAAGAGTGAACAATTGATTAAAATTATAAGCTGGAAGATAAACAAACATTTTTAATAAGCCATGCACTAACTAACTGAACAACCTGAACAAAGACATAATTGAGTGACAAAATAAATATCTCTTATCTATGTATTCTGCTGCTTAAATCTTTAAATGCAAAGTGGACAAATTAAAGTGCAGTGACAGATAGACACAGCCATAATTTGCATTCTATTTTATTACATTCAGAATGACAGGAGAAAGATAATTTTTACAAGCAAAAGGAGAAATATTAAGTAATGTTAACCTGCATGATCCGAATTATTCGTGCCTTGAGAAGATGTTTGTTCATTTTCAGGGTCCAGTGGGATTTGCATTGCATAACAATGCTTAAAGAAGACCTCTAGACCTCAACTCCAGTTTTATGAACGCTTTGATTGATTCGTCCTCAATTTTGTCTAGCTCTTGCAAAACTCTTTTTTTGCTTAGATCAGGATTTGATAAGCGATCGGTCAATGTTTCAACATAGTTAATCCAGACGCAATTGGGACATCCAGAACGACAACAATTGTTGGGAGCCTCCAGCTCTTCCTCCTCGGCCTCTGCTACCAATTCCACTGCAGGGGAGAAAAAAGGTCTATCGGCATCCCCCTCCCCCTTGTTCTCTTTCCTTCCGTCTGCTTCTTCTCCCGTAATAAATGAATCCTTTTTAGGGTCGTATGTTTCTGGGTCCCTGTCTTTGCAAAAATTTCGAACAGGGATGGTCGCTGGAGTGGGTTTAATTACAATTTGATGCTTTCTTTGACCACATAACGCTTCAGCCTTTTGGAAGAGTCTTAAATTGACAAGTCTACGGTTTGCTAATTGGTGAATAAACATCCAACAAAATCAATTCAGGATTCTGTAAGGAAATGCACAAAAAATGAAAATAAAAATAATCAAAGCCCATTAAGTTATAAACTATATGAACTTGCCTGACCTTTCTTTGGTTTTGGATTTTGGGGGGTGAGTGATAATGACTAGTGAAACTTTAGTTTAGCTATTTAATTACGCCCACATGTTTTATCATCATTCTAAGGAACACTTTACTTTGTTTGACTCTGATTCGCGGACGCACGGATAAAGAGGAATTCTCATAAATGTACCAGAAACGTTTTGCATAATGCTTTCATAAATATTATAAGCATCTTTTAATTTTGTATGTACAATAAACATTTTATTGCGCTTATTGCGATACATAAAATAAATAAAACTAAAATATAAAGATTTCCTCCAGCTCCTTTCTTGGGGGCAGAGAGTATTTTGAGATATTTTGACGTTATCTTTGCTTTCCCCAAAATTTTTAATGATGATTGTCTCCATGTGTTGCGAAATCGAAAGACAAGGCTGTTTTCATTTTATACTAATCTAGAAAT
>JAQIXN010000865.1:0-26731 GCA_034698145.1 Proisotoma minuta
TGGTAATACATTAATCAGTTATTATAAACACATCAATAAACAATCATTCTCATTTTTTTTTTTAGGATTCATGGGGGTGGATTCTTTAGTGGGGGCGGTGAGGCTTTCGAATTAATTAATTTCGTCTCTTGATGATTAATCACTAATCAGATCAATCAATTAATTAATAATCTCCTGATTTCAGGATCCACTTACGATCCTAAGTATTTTATGGATCAAGAGGTACGATTTAGAATAATGAATATGAGAATTAATTTAGAAATTTAAAATGCATTCAGAATGCATACAATTTAGTAAAACGTGCTTGCTTACATTTCTTTCTCCAATTTGCCAGGTTTGTCTGGTCACATTAAATTATCGATTAGGTCCATTGGGTTTTCTAAATACTGATCTAAATCCTAATGACGACGGCGCAAGGTAGAAAATATGTTTTTGAAAGGTATTCGCTTTACATATCACTTACTTTATACCGTTTTTGATGCATTTCAGAGGTAATATGGGGCTAAAAGACCAACGTAAGCAAGTTATATCACGATTGAAATTACCTGCTGGATTAGTAATACTGTATATTTTTATCAACTAATTGTAGGCCTAGGACTACAGTGGGTTAAAAGTAATTTGGCTAGCTTTGGGTGCAATGTTGATCAAGTTACAATTTTCGGGGAATCTGCTGGTGCAGCCAGTGTAACTAATTATTACTATTTTAAAAATGCACAATACCGAATCTGTTTTTATAGGTCCATGCCCAAATTATTTCAAACTCGAGTAGAGGATTATTCAGCAAAGCAATTTTGCAGAGTGGTTCAGTTCTTTCTCCTTGGGCTGTTACGACAGACACTGAAAAACAAGCAAGATCATTCGGAGAGAAAGTTGGTTGTGGACAAAAAGATATGAATCAAATGGTAAAATGTCTCAGAACTTTGAGTCCAAAGCAATTAGTAACTCCAATTGTCGATATCATGGTAAATATTTTAATTATGCTATACATCGAATGATTATGTTGCACTGAATTAATTCAAATAGGCTAAAGCTCCTTTTACTGAGCCAGGAGACATGTTTTCAATATCAGTTGAAGCAATTGATGACGACGAGGCTTTTTTTGTGGAAAATCCCAGAGTTTTACTACAAGAAGGAAAGTTTGCAAAAATTCCAACTATTATGGGTTAGTATATATACATGGCATACAAGAAGTCGTTTTTGAAAATAAAAATGTCTGTTTATAAATTTTAAAAAGGTGTGAACTCGGGAGAGGGTGCATTAAGGACGGCAAGACTTGAAATTATGGACTTGAGTATGGACGTGATTGACAACAATTGGAATACTTATGCCCCACGACTTCAAATCTACGATCCAAAACTGGTCAACGTGTCTGAGAAAATGCGAAAACATTACTTTGCCGATCAACCCTTCACAACTGATCTGGATGGATTTTTCAAAAATTTTACACTAATGGTTTCCGATCGTTGGTTTTTCCACCCATTGCTCAAATCAGCCCAACATCATTTAAAACATGTTCCAATGTATTGTTATTATTACGATTACCAAGCGTCCCTCCCTGGAATATACAGTTTACTGAAGGCAGTTAAAAGTGATGACTGGCTATTTTCCAAGTTTAAAATGGCAATGTCAGTTACAAAGGATTATTTCAAAAGATATTTTGGTTATTTTGGACCTCATGAGTACGGAGGTTTGTTCATTCATAAAGTTATTTTTCATAACCAAAAAAATATAGCTTATAAAACATTTCTAGCTTGCCATGCTGATGAGTTGCTCCAATTATTCAAACTCGAGTGGATTTTAGAGATTACACAACGAAGTTCTGACTATCCCTTTTCAAAAAGCTTTGTCAAAACGTTTACAGGTATAATCAATCAACCAGTAAAATATGCACATATAATTAATGCCAATTTTTTTCTCTTTAAATTACAGACTTTGCAACCAATCAGTAAGTTATCATATTTTGGTTATATATGTATAATTTGACTTTGGTTTGTAACTTTATCCAGTGAGGGCTTGAAATTTAATGGAAAAATGTGGCCAAAGATTGAAAACGATAGCGGAATTATGCCATTTATGAAGCTGGATAAAAAAGGGGAGATTATTGAAGCCCCTTTTATGAAGCGAATCGAAGTCTGGGAGTCATTAAATTATTAAAATTTTCTTTGAGAAAATTCCGTTTTAAAGCCATAACCCTGTGATTTCTAGTAAATATAGACTGACTATGAAACCACATTGTAATATTTTACTTAACCATTTTAATGTTGGAATAATAAAAAGAGTATAGAGTTCTATTTTTAAGTTATCCTTTGTTTATTGGCTGAATTAGTTTTAATTGAAGAGCACAAGTCCGGAATTTTGCAGCAACTGCATGCCAATTGGTCTTGTTGAAAAATAAAAATAATACAAATCAAACTGGAATATGGAAGTTAGTTGGCAAAAATGGCAACTGCTTTTGGTTTAGTTTCCTACCTTTTTGGTACCTTTAAACTATTAACGCCCGACGCTCCAATTATACATTTGTCCAACGGTAAAATTCAAGGTTCCACAGACATCTCACGTGGAGGAGATCAATATTTCAAATATCTTGGGTAAACAAACTCAATTTACCAAATAAAATATTGAAGATGCAAACTTTTTCATTCTTTGTAGGATTCCTTATGCGAAAGCTCCAATTAACGAACTTCGCTTTGAGGCGAGACTACTTATGTTGATAAATTTTAATAATATATACATATTTATAGTATATATACAGCTGAATTATAGCATTTCTATTAATAGCCCCCTCATCCAATAACGGAGAAATGGAAAGGGATAAAAAATGCAAGAAATTATGCAAGTCCCTGCATTCAACTCGACAGCATGATTTATGGTAGTATTATAGGGGATGAAAATTGTCTTTACCTCAAGTAAGTTTGGTTCTATTATCTTTTTCACGCTTACGATGCATTTAAAATAATATCTCTTAATTATTTCTCACTTCCAGCGTGTTTAGTCCAAAAGTAAATACTTGATCACATTTTCACAATCAATAAGTCTGTCTTAAGTAAAAGAAAATTATGTTCAATTTAAATATTTAGATTGAAGGCAAGTTTCCAGTTCTAGTAGTCTTTCATTCTGGGGGTTTCACCTCGGGAGATTTATCTACGGACTATGGGAGTAAATATTTGATGGATGAGAATATAGTCGTGAGTTTGACTCTGATATTGCCAATTGAAACTTGCAATTTTATAATCAGCTTATAATTTAGGTTGTTACTTGTAACTTTCGGCTTTACGTTTTTGGTAAAACTAAAGCTTTTAGATTTTCAAAGAATCATTTTACCAAATTACATATTTTTGCGAGGTAGGATTTTTAAACACTGGTGATGAATTAGTCCGAGGAAATATGGCATTAAAAGGTAATATTACAATATCTATATTGTACATATGTCATTAAAATATAGTTAAGTCGTCAGTTTTGATTGGTACATTTAGATCAAAATGAATGTTTGCGATGGGTTTCGGAAAATATTTCAAAGTTAGGAGGGGACAATTCCAAAGTGACCATAATGGGTTCTGGATCTGGAGGAATATCTGTCCATCTTCACATGCTATCACCACTATCCAGAGGTGTTTTTTTGAATATCTATTTGAGATATTTAAAGAAATCCATAAAATTATTTTTTATGCATAGGATTATTTAGTAAAGCCATTTCTTTATCTGGGAATGCTGCATTACCCTCGGCATTTGTTCGAGATTCTTTAGGTCAAGCAAAAAAATATGGAAGAAGGGTCAATTGTCCTACAAGAAATACATCCGCCCTTGTCCGTTGTCTAAAGAAAAAGAAAGCAAGAGAATTGGTCCAAGTTGCATACGATCTAATGGTTAACCAATTTTTCATTTTATTTATAAACCCTCACCATTTGACGTTTGTTTATATAGTCTCCAATACATACACATGACGAGTTTTTTACGGCAACAATCGAAACTATCAAACGAGACGACACTTTTTTATCGGAAAGTCCATTTGATTTGATGGAATCAGGAAATTTCTACAAAGTTCCTTGGATTACTGGCGTTGCACAAGCTGAGGGAGCCTTTAAAGTCTCAAGATTGCTTGCTTATCCTGAAATTCAAGAAAATGTTGGCCGCAAATGGAAGGAATATGCTCCTATTTTTGCACATTTTGATCCCAACAGAACTGAAGAAGTTTCGTACAAATTGAGAGACTATTACTTTGGTGGAAGTAAATTTCTGAATCCGGGATATGATTTGGAGAATCTAACGCAGTTAATTTCGGATGGTAATTATTTTCACCCCACACATTACGCTGCAACAAGACATGCACGACATTCCCCAACGTTTCTTTATTTTAATGCCCATGAGACATCAAGATTTCCAAATATATGCAGTGCATATCGAGCAGGTATTTACATTTATTTTTTGTTTTTAGGCCCATGAAAATGGCCTTATAGAATCGTCAATGTCGGTCTGTCTGTCTGTCTGTCTGTCTGTCCAAGTGATAACTCGAGTAAACCTTAACCGATTTGGATAAAATTTTGCAGGGTTGTAGTATGGGTCAAAAGTAAGGATGAGTTCGTAAATGAGCCAAATCCGCCCAACCGTTAGGGAATGGTGGGGGGTGGGGGTATGGATATGAGGGTAAAAACCAAAAATGCCCAAATTTGACCGGATTTGGTTTGAACCGGCTTAGGACGATGCTTTTAGACGAAGTTTATTGGTACAAACTAAAAAATTTCAAATGGGGTCGAGAAAATAGCAAAAAATGTTGTGTGGCAACCCAAAAAACTTTTGTCCAATATAAATTTTTATGTGCGTAAAACGCCCTTTCAAATGATATTATGCATCAATACCATTATTCCAAGTGTCCATAATAGGTTTGGTTAAAGAAAATCTTGGAAAAAATGAATTAGGGGGAAAATGTTTCGATCCGGTAAAAAATTTTGGTTAATTTTGGTAGGGTTAGGTTATAAAGTTGGGAATGATACTAATCCCTGGCTCGAGCTATTTCTCAAAGTCATATGTAGTTTACAATGCCATTTTCATGGGCCCCATAAATTTACTTGAAGTAAGATTTTTAGATCTATTGTAAGTATTAGAAGTTAAAAGAGCTAAAACATAAAATCTTAAATATTTAAAAAATAATTTGAGCCTTATAGTTTTAATTTAACAAGGGCTTTTTGGGCTCTGAAAAATCATTGCTTTTTTTATTCGTACTTTGAGCCTTGCAAACCAAAGCCGCGGCAGAGGGGGTAGGTTGTAATAACTTGTAACCTTGATTTTATTATTTAATAAAAACAGCTTGTAATGAACATGAGAAAAAGCCCCGGGAATGTAGAGATGAGAAAAATCAGGGCTTTTTTCTATGGGGATTTTTGAGGATTCTAAAAATCCATGCTTTTTCCCGGACGGACTTATAGAGTATCAGACCCTGCTCACCTACATTGAACTCTTTTTCTATTCCAAGTTGGTGGTTAACATTTTTTGTTTCAAATAGCCTCAAATTTTATTGCTAAATGCAACATGCCCACAAATTTTTAACCCAAGGTCAAAAGTGTCTGATTCCACATTGTAAACATTATCTATACATTCTCTAGCTCTACAAGATTTGATGCCAAATACTTTCTCTGTGGAGCCAAAAATAGTGGGAGGTTATGATGCCGTTCCTGGCCAATACCCATATCAAGTTAATATTCAGATGCGCGGGGGAGGTTTTTGTGGAGGATCAATTCTTAGTTCCCTCTTCATTCTCACAGCTGCCCATTGCATTTATGATGATGATTTATTAAAGTACAAAAGCAATTTGCGGGTCATAGCTGGAGATCACGTTATATCAAAACGAGAAAAAACTGAACAAGTTAGAAATATCTCCCAAATATATATTCATCACAAGTACAAGGGGAAAGTAGATGGGTGGAAGGAAGATATTGCTATATTGGAACTTAGCAAGCATTTGCATTTAAACAATTACGCCACACCTATTAATTGGACATCAAGTACTAATGGGTCTTATTGTAAGTAAATCAATAGTATTATTTTGAACTCACTAGCGAATAAGCCCGAACTTAAGTCAGGGCTAATTTGTTAGCTTTAGAAAATGCGAAGTACATAAAACTCCAAACATTTAAGCAGATAAAAAGTCACCTTTATGTTTACCTTTAATTATACGGTGACCGTAGCATTATTCCCTATAGTCAACCAATTTGTAATTGCAGGCAATGCGACAGTCACAGGCTGGGGGCATCGTATCTACGAAGGTGTCATTTCCGATACGTTACAGGCAGTTACAGTGGACCTGGTACCAATTGGACAGTGCCAGCATAATTATTCAAGATTTAATTTTAGCATAACTGATCGAATGATTTGTGCTGGGGGAATTAAGAAAAACTCCTGTCAAGGTATACAAGGGAATTAGCCGTTTCAAATACAGATTCCTATGTTTTGGTACATTATATTTATATTATTAGGAGACTCAGGAGGTCCTCTTGTTTGTAATTACAAAGAAGGGAGCGTACTTTGCGGCATTGTTTCTGTAGGCATCAAATGTGGGGAGCTTGGTTTCCCTGGAGTTTATACAGATGTTTCCAAATATTCAGACTGGATTTCCAAAATTGTGAACAAATACGAGTAAGCTTCATACAAATGGGAGTTATGTTGACGATAAAATTGAACTTGCCACCAAGTTTATAAATTAGATGAACACAACCAATTCCAATTTCTACAGAGAAAGGCAAATTTGTGAAATTAGGGATATCGGCGTCGAAACCCAATTTCCAAACTTGGTCGTAACCCATTCCACAATCGTAATTTTGCCCTAAAATCGCTTAAATATCTCAGTGTAGATATCGCAAAGATATAGGGGCAAATGCCAGCTAGTTCCCAGTGAAATCTCTGCGAAATTTGCTCGATTGAGCGAAATCGCAACGATTCTCCGAGAAATCGCCCAATCGAGCAAATTTCGCAGAGATTTCGCTGGGAACTAGCGGACATTTGGCCCTAAGATCGTTAAGATAGCTACGCGATTTTAGGGCGAAATTTATGATTGCGGACTGGGACGGTCATTTCTTGTGTCAAGAATCAATCCTCTTAAATAATCCGAATATTGACCCAACATTTTTTTAAAACTGTATCGAATATGAACTTTTATATTTCAGTACTGAAAATTACCTTCACACCGTAGTTGGTCAGGGCTTCAACCTTTATGAAAACAGAATTCTTTCACACTCTCCCTTCGACCTCGGTTACTTAGAAAACAACAAAGATACATTTTTTCTTCCCGCTTACAGCAAACTTACGTTTTCCAAATATAATAACGACACCACCATTGTACAGTCAATTATATATCCATCTACACAAGATTATATTGAGAAACATTTGACTTCTTTTGAAGAAGGTTCATCTCCAAAATTATCAAAAGATATCAAACCATTTCCAGGGGATTATATTAACCCTTCAGAAGGAATATTTCCATTTATGGCTTCTAAATATTTGGGAAGTCATGAGCTTAAGTTCAAAACAGCTATGGAATGTTGGTCGGAAATTTTCCTGGATGAACTAAGAAGCTTGCCATCAGAACCAAAAACTTCTGATTGTGAATGGAAAAAGTTTTTTCAAAAATATGGAACAAAGTATGTGGACTTTGTAAATGTGGGGAAATTTGTTGAACACAAACTTTATGGGATAAATACAGAACATCAGGATGATTTAATCAAAAAATGGAAGATCATTACCCAAGACAACGGGATGAAAAATTTCAATTTTATTACAAATCATCCTTTGACGGCTTCAAATGAATATTTGTGGGAAAAATTGAAAAACAGTTTTATTGTTAACATTTATCATAAACTACAATGTATTTACTGCGGGCTACGGTTAACCGGGGATTTGCCTGGCAAAAGCGAATTTAAAGATTTGGCGGGTAAATGGTATTCATGTTTTTATTTTTATAATAAAGATCTTTTCGTTTGCTAGATACAAACTCATTCTTGTATAGAACTTGTACTTGTAAAAATATTTAGAAATAATGTTCCATGTTAAATGAATTAATTAAATGAATTGGTTCAAACTATACGTCTTTGGTGGGATCAATGCCAAAATTTTTTTTTGTCAAAAAACATTGCTATATTTAGATATATGTATGTTTGCTAAATATTTTATTTTACCCATACCCCACAATGTAAAATCTAATCAACCTCATTCTTTGCATAATAAAAATTAGCAGCAACTGGACCCCGGAGTTTATATTTCTTAATGAATGCTTTCAAATTCCAGGACAATCTCCTTTCTCCAGGGCCCACAATCACTGATCCTTCATCGCTAAAATCCAGTTTCCTCGGTTGCTCAAATGCCATCAGGATGTATCGATGGACTCCGCTACCTTTGGGGACAATTTATATTTTAAAATGCACTGTTTTATTTTAACCCGAGTCTGGGCTGAAGTATCTTCTTTTTATGGACTTAAAATATGTTTTAAATGATTCAGAACTTTTGTAAAATTGTCTAGAATAAGCGGCTAATCGTAAATCATGAAATATTTAGTTAATAGGGATACAAATCCCTGATTTGGACTATAATTTACCTTCTGGGGGCTGAGGTCCCACATATTCTGCCAACATGGTCCCTCTGCTTAAATCCAAGCTCTTCCCTTTAATGTTTCCCACAAGCCTGTCATAAAAAAATGATAATTTTCGGTTTCTAAGCAAATTAACTTTTAGCAATACCAATGTTTCACAGCTCTCAATGTAGCGTTTTGTCGAGTAGGAACATCAGGATCTGGGATATTAAAAAAATAGGTTAATGTTTGAAATAAATTATTTAAGTGATTTAAAAAAAAATAGAATATAGCACACAACTTACCCATCATTGCTACCAAATAATATTTATTACTTCTCCTGTCCGACCAACCCAATTTAATTGGTTCCGAGGCAGTTTCATTGGGGGTCAGTTCGTTGCCAAGTTCCACAACTTTTGAATCTTCATACTCAATGTGTAGTTCACACTGCGGGGATTTGTCTGCAAATATGGTAAATTAAGGTCAAACCAATAAAAATAGAAGCTAAAAAAATTAGTACCCAACAACTGTGGTACAATTTCGGCTTTCCGGAAAGCTCTGTCAATTTTTGAAGATCTTCCTGCAGCCACAGAAACTAAGAGTGGAAGGTAGAAAATTACAAGGTTCATAGTTAAAATTATTTCACTGTTGCTATGTTGGTTGTGTTAGTTTTAATTTTGATATTGTTAGTGATAGTAACCAACAAAATGTTTGTTACTTTTATTATAAACAGAACTGTAATATGGGAATACTCGTAAGTTATTTTTAAAGCAGAGTAAGTAAAGTATTCGTTACATTGCACAGTGCGAAGATTGACCAAATTTTTTGAAAAAATTATCTGATTGTGTTTTTTTATAAAGTTTTTGCATATTATTAACCCCTATGGTCGAAATTAGGTAAATTTTAATTTTTGAGCGACCACACCCCCTTGGGGGGGTTAAATTTTTTGGCGGATTTTGAACTTTTTGAGATATAGAAAATGTTTAATGGGCTTTTATAAGCTATTCCTGAAAATATGGGTCAAATCGCCCCATGATTGGCAAAGTTATGGCTGATTGAATTTCAAAATCTGCCTTTTTTGGCCAAAAAGCGCAATTTTTAACCAAAAATATCTCAAAATGCGCAATCGCTCTGACCATCGCATTATAAGTCCCGGTTACTAGCTTTCTTTGGCAATTTTATGCAGCAAAAATTAGGACAGTCGGATTAATAGCTTACGAGTTAAAAATATTCAAACATTTTAGGTTCCCTCCTTATTGATTAATTGGTTTAAAACCTTACAGTCTCACATTACCCCAAAAGTTGTTACACCGTTAGAAAGGTCTTGTCCCGTAGAAAAATAAAATGTATGGTTTATGGGGACTGGGGTCAGAGGGTAAAGTTTAATGATATTTCAAAAATTGCATGGTTTTTATCGGATAAAATTCCAATATTAAGTTGCTTTATAGCGAGGTTCAAAGAATTAAATCGTTAAACTTTACCCTCTGACCCCAGACCCCATAAACTATACATTTTATTTTTCTACGAGACAAGACCTTTCTAACGGTGTAACAACTTTTGGGGTAATGTGAGATTGTAAGGTTTTAAACCAATTAATCAATAAGGAGGGAACCTAAAATGTTTGAATATTTTTAACTCGTAAGCTATTGATCCGACTGTCCTATTTTTTGCTGCGTAAAATTGCCAAAGAAAGCTAGTAACCGTGACTTGTAATGCGCTGGTCAGAGCGATTGCGCATTCTGAGATATTTTTGGTTAAAAATTGCCCTTTTTGGCCAAAAAAGGCAGATTTTGAAATTCAATCAGCCATAACTTTGCCAATCATGGAGCGATTTGACCCATAATTTCAGGAATAGCTTATAAAAGCCCATTAAACATTTTTTATATCTCAAAAAGTTCAAAATCCGCCAAAATAATTTAACCCCCCCCAAGGAGGTGTGGTCGCTCAAAAATTAAAATTTACCTAATTTCGACCATAGGCGTTAATAATATGCAAAAATTTTATAAAAAATCACAATCAGATAATTTTTTCAAAAAATTTGGCCAATCTTCGCACTGTGCAGACGGACGGACGGACAGACAGACTTACAGACATGACCAGAGCAATAGCTCTCCAGGTATGGCGAGCTAATAATGGGCAATAAAGAAATTATTTTAAAACATTTTTTGTCTACAGCCTCAATCATGCCGGTGTTGACGTGCGAATTTCGGTGTGGGAAACTTTCTAAATCACATCGTAAAACAAGACGACCGCTTCGAACTCTGAAATATCTAACATTTGAATACAAATGTGTTGAACTGCTGCACAAATTTGCAATGGATATAACCGGCTACTGCCTTTTGGGGCTACATATATTTTACGGGAATTGGGTTCTTTTTTCCATAGTTTCTTATATAATGTACAGAGATATCCTTAATGGACATACAAAAGTAAGTCTTAATTTTGTGGACCTTTATTAGTTGCACGCTCTCAAAATTTAATAAGACTTTTAAAGCAAATCTATTGCCAATTTTATCGGGGTCACAAAGAGTTTAAAATAATTCCACGGATTAACGCATTAAAATAATACACATCGCTTAACAAAAATTTTTCACCAACATTTTACGTTTTTATAAATGAAATTTTCCTTATAATAAATAATTTTATGCAATAGTGTAAGAATAATTTGAGCTAAAGCTGCTCAATTTAAAAATTTGAGGAAAAATCGTTCAAGAACGCTTTTTCCTCCAATAATTTTTAATACCGTGAATTGGCCTTATAAAATCGTTAATAGCCATCTATGTGTCTATAAGTAACACTTGAAGAAATTTTAATCCAATTTTTCCAAATTTTTTGTAGGTTTTATTATCGGTCAAAAGTAATGAGGAGTTTGTAAATATTTAAATATTTATTTCATAGATGCAACTCATAATTTGGTCAATTCTGTTCCCATTTGTTTGGTTTGGTGCGTTGGAATTTGCAGGAAGATTCCATCAACAATCTAAAACTACTTTGAAATCCTGGGAGAATCTAAAATTTAAAAATTTGGGAGAGAAGAAGTATTTTGGAAAATGGAGGAAAACATGCAGAGCCTGGATAATTGGACAACAAGGAGTATTTACAGTCAAAAGATTGACAGTTTTAAAAAGTGCTCGAGGAATAGTCAAAGGGGCATTCAGAGCCCTGCTTACAGTTGGGAAAAGGCAATAAAAGTCATCAATCGGAAAAAAACTAATTTAAAATTTAAGTAACAATGCTAATTAATAAATTGTAAATAGCAAATTGATTCAATCCATAAATATTTAATGAATTTAGGATTCTGACAATTATATAAAACTACAAATTGAAAAACAATAATTTTCTGTATTTTTCAATATTTTGCTAAACTGCTCTAATTTTAGGGTCTACAAATTGCCTTTAACAAAATTGACATCCTTTTGTTTAAATAAAAATCGATGCCAAATTATAGCGTCTGCCATATAATTATTTAAAATTATCCGCCTCATCCAACAATTTCAAAAGGTTTAATTTTCATCTTATGGTTTGGCTCATCCACTTTTCTATTGTTTGGTTGGGTACACTAAACTTTTTGGGAAGAATCCGTCAAAAATCTAAAACAATTCTGAAGTAATGGAAACATCTTTCATTCGAAAATATGGAAGAGAAAAGATTATTTCTGATATGGATGAAAACTTGCAGATAATTAATAAGTAATTGGACAAAAAGGAGTTTTTAAAATCAAAAGATTGACAGTTGTCTAAAGTGGGCATGGAATAGTCAAAGGACAGTGGGACAAAGATGGGCTTAAAAGTGGATTATTTTGGAATTAAAAACAGATTTTATAAATGTCTTATATAGTCCATTCAAATTACTGGCTTTTAGTTTTAAAAATTAGTTGGTTTTTCATCTGGACTTAACTAAATTTAAATGTAGGAATATGTTTAAAAATAATAAGTTACAATGTTTCAACGTTAAAGAGAAATGTGTTATTCGTCTATGCCCATTTATTTTTAAAATAATTATTTATGTGAAGTAAAGAAATCTAATTTAAAAAACTTTTTGAGCTTTCTAAATTTAAATTTTAAATCTAATACTTGGATTAATAATTTTAATGTAATGATTTAAAAAAATAAAATAAATATAATGTATTTGTATCTTAACTAAGATTTTTCCAAAAATTTTTTTATAGAAACATTTTATTATCCTCAAGCTAATTAAATCCACTCAGTTTACAACTCAATTTGTCATCTTAAATAAAAAATACATAACTAATTTACATTTATTAAATGTCAAAAACTCTATAAAATATTAATTGACCTTGTCCTCAATTAAAAGCTATTAAAATAGAATTCCGTCTAGACTCAAATTATAATTTTAATTTCTTTCTTTAAAATTATTCAAGATTTTCAGTAGAGCCTCACCATTCATCATGTACACAAAACACTGCTTCAAAATTATTTCCCTCTGCTTAATAATCCCAAACTTTTTGTGGTTTAGCATAAAATTTGACAACAAGAAAGTATTATTTTACACAACCAAAAAATCTAGAGATCGAATGTTGAAATTGACCTTTTGGGCAATTTTATATTGGAGCTTTATGGCAGCTAGGACGTGGGATATTTTTGCAAACAAGGGTGGAAATGCAAATAAAGATTTCCATATTTGTTACGCTTATTCCTTGATGATTGCTCTTTCTTGTGGCTTTATTTCGTTTCTCAACTTGAAGCAAGATGAGATTTGTCAGTATCTGACTCAAAATCTGAGATATTTTGTCGAATTTCAAAGTAAGTTTTTTCCGATTTTCACGAAATTCATATTTTTTTGAATTTTTTGTTACAAAACAATTTTAATCATTTATTTTCAGAAAAATGGACGGTTAACTACAACCCTTATAAATCTTTGAGCGGAATAATTCTTGACCTTTCTCTTCTCTTTTCTTTTTTGGCTTTCAGCATTGGGGGACCTTGGTTAAATATCATTCATTATTTTGCATTTCCTCAAACCCTGATATTCCTTCCAACAGTTTTCTCTGAAATTGGGGGATACGAATGGATTGCAAAATCCTCAATTGTATACTGGTTGTATGGGTTTTTCATAGTCTATTTTGCCTATTGTGCATTGCAGTGTCTCCATATTGGAATTATGCTTGTTGCAATATATTGTGGTAAGTGCATTATTAGCTCCTGGAGTGCATTATTATTATTCTAAGGTTATTCTGTCCATCGCTCCGTGTGTTAAGTTTTACTGCTATTAAATGGTCCATTTACACCACCCCCGAGGGTCCTTTAGAGGTTATTTTGAAAAAATTGTCCTTCTCTATTTTCCAAAACTTTTAAAGTTTTTCTCTTCATTTTTTCCAAGAAAATCAAAATGTCAAACTTTGTCAAACTTACCATGCATGCAAAATTGCTTATAAGCAAAATATTTAATTTTTTGCTAAAAAAGCTAGATAAAAACACTTGAATTTTCTTTTCTGTTCGGTCGAAATGTCACATGGACATACCTTTGACAATTTTTTTTTACAGCCTCAATCATGCCGGTGTTGGCGCGGGGATTTCGATGTGACATACTTTCGAAATTACAATACAAAACAAGGCCATCGCTCCGAACCGTTAAATTCCTAACCTTTGAATACAAATGCGTTGAGTTGCTGCATAAATTAGCCATGGATAATATTGGCTACTGTCTTCTGGGGCTTCAAATATTTTACGGGCAGCTGGTCCTCTTTTCCATAGTTTCCTATATAATGTACAGGGATATCTTAAATGGACACACAAAAGTAAGTTTTAATTTTTTTTTATTATTATTTTTCACTTTTCATAATTAAAAATTGAAATTTTGAAGAGTTCGCAATTATTTTTTTATAAAGTCACTGCATTCAAAATGTCGACAAATAATTGAGGAAAGCTTTGAATGATAGTTTTCCAACAAGTCCAATATTATTTGCAGATGCAGCTTATAGTTTGGTCCATCGTCTTTCCTATAAATTGGCTGGGGGCGTTGGAGCTTGCGGGGAGAATCCACCAGCAATCTAAAAACACTTTGAAATCATGGAAACATCTTAAATTTGTAAATATTGAAGAGAAAAGGTATTTTTGGAAATGGAAAAAAACCTGCAGACCATTTCTAGTTGGAAAACAAGGAGTTTTTACCGTCAAAAGATTGACAGTGCTCAAAAGTGCCCAAGGAGTTCTCAAAGGAACTTTCAGAGCGCTGCTCACAGTTGGAAAACGAAACCATTAAAATATTTAAAAAATAATTTAAATCTTAAAATGTGAGTATATCATTGTAGAAGCTTAATAAAAAAATTTTAGAGGTTGAAATTGGATTGGTTCTGAACTAATTTAAGATTCGATATATTTTTTTCACTCGTTTTAAATTCAAATTGTTAGTTTTTGTTTAAAAATTAGATAGTTTTCCGTCTATACTAGTTATATTCAGTTTTAAATGTAGCAATTTATTCAATTACTGAAATAATATTTTTTTTTACATTTGACTTTTAGAATGTAATAAAATGTTTTTTTTAAGATAAATAAAAATTTAGAAATTTGCCAATTAAGCTTTTCTTGTAATTTAAAAAATGAATACCCTAAAACAAATTAAATCTTGTCCAATTATGTGCTAATATAATGAAGTTACAACTCAATTTGTTATTTGAAATTAAATTTACCTAATTAATTTAAATTCATTAAATGTCAAGAACAACAAGTATTATTTGACCTCGTCTAAAATTGGCTTAAAAATTAAAATAAAATCCAGTCGTAATTTTACCACAAATCAAAATGTACACGGAAAAATTTCTAAAATTAATAAAAATCTCTCTCATAATTCCCGTAGCATTAGGCTTCAGTATAAATTTGAAAAATTATAAATAAAAAAATTAGAAAAAACCAATTAAGTTTTTTTTTCTAAAAATTGTTAATTAAAAAAAATAATGCTTTTAAACTTAATAAATCTAATCCAATTACTTGCTAATGAAACAACAACTCAATTTGTAATTTTAAATTAAATTTACTTAATTACTTTAATTAAATGTCAAGAACAACGCAAGTATATATTAATTGGCCTTGTCCCCAATTAAACTTCAAAATTAAAATTAAATTCAGTCGCAATTTTGCAACAAGTCAAAATGTACACGGATAAATTCCTAAAAATAATAAAACTTTGCCTAATTACCCCAGTGGCTTTAGGCTTCAGCATAAATTTTGATTTGACCTCAAAAACTTTTTACATCACCAAAAAGTCTCGAACTAAACTTCTTTTGATTACAATTTATGCTTATTTAATGGGATTCTTTATTTGGGGTCGTACACTGGAAATGTATTTCTTGAAGGGTGGAAGTGCAAATGAGCATTTCAACATTTGTTACGCCTTTTCCTTTGTACTTTTCATTATTTGTTGCTTTGCAGCCTTTCTAAACTTGCGGCAGGATGAAATGGCTCTATCGTTTAATTTGACACTGAGATATGCCCTCTATTTTGAGAAGACTTATGCAGGTAATTTTTATATTCATTTGTTTTATTGTTGAACACATTTAATCACACTCTCACAAGTTTTGTCCAAAATATTAATTTAAAATTAAATATGCACAATTTTATGAGTCCCTAGAGTAATTTAGGATTTTGAACTTTAGGCATTTTGAAATTTTTGGAGTTTGAAGTTGTAATGTATAAATACTCAACCTAAACATTATTTGATTTTAATGGTTTGTAAGTTATTATATTCGTTCGTCATACTTGGTTGCCCTTGCAGTATAATTAAAGTGATTTATTTGCAAAATTCTGCATTTACCTTCTCCCTCTAATCTTGATTTAAAAGCCACAACCATAAATTATAAATTTTTAACCCAAATCTTTATTGAGTTCATCATAAAAACTGACCTCAAACTAATATTTTTGTTTTATTTACCTGTTGAATAGCTAAAACCATTCTATTTTAGGGCGATGGATGATGGCTCTTTCAAAAGCAGCTACTACTCGACAAAAAATATCGGAAGTACTAAATCAAGTCCTTCTCGCTTGCTTTGTAATCTTTTTCTTCGGGCCATTTGTGAATGTTACTCATTATCTGGTCATTCCTAAAACGCCGATGTTCATCCCAACATTCTTTGAAGATTTGGGCTTTGGTCCAACTCCAACTCTAGTCTACTGGGGATATGCACCCTTCGTGCTTTTCTATTCTTTTGCGTCATACCAAGTCCTTTTTATTGGGGTCGTTATTGCGTGTTTATATGAAGGTAATCTGTGCTGCTAGGAAGCATTGCGTTATGGTTTTAGATATCTTTATTATTTTAAAAAAATTGACATTTTCAGATGTAGATTGCGATTATTAAAATTTATAAATTTGAAATTGCTCCTTTAATTATTTACATATTTATGTAATTGTTACAGTACTGCCATCAATCGTGCCCGAATTCCAAGCTGGCATCCCGCCAAAAGTTAGACATCGAACAAAACCAACTCTTCGTCAAGTAGAGAATCTCCATCGTGAATATCGATGCGTGGAACTGCTCCATAGACGGGCAATGTCGGTGGTGGGACTTTTACTAATTGGTTTCCATACTGGATTAGGACAGTTCATAATGTTTAGCAACTACACAGTCATCAACTATCACAGAAGGCTTAATCTGCCGACAATTGTATGTTTTTACATTGTTATCAAATTGTAAACGAAAGTTAAAGAAAAGACATTCGTTTTGTTATATTGCGTAGCCCAATTAAGAAAATTGTTACCGGGTTAAATTGTTACCGCATCATTTAAAAAGTGGAGCTTTAAAAATATCTCGTAGGTCTGCCAAATTTTATATTTTGGCATGTCTTATTTGTCCGTCCGTCTGATGAATTCAATCCTAAATTTCATAAAACCTTCACGGCATGGGAAAAGTACATTTTTAAGGCGGAAAAATTTGGTTTTCTAACTCTTATTCTTTAAGTCTATTACCAAAGTTTTAAAATTATTGTTAACAATTATCTGAATTTTTCAAAGGCTATTCTTATCTGCTGGTCAATCGGATTTCAACTGACATGGACAATCGTACTAGAGCTGAGCGGTCAGATGCACAAACATTCTCTAAAAGTTCTGCGATCTTGGAAGAATCTAAATTTCCGGAATGCGAAGGAAAAAAAGTTTATGGGAAAATTTCAAAAATCCTGTCGCCCTTTGAAAATCGGAGAAGATGGACTGTTCACTGTTCAACGTCTCGCAGTGCTCAAATTTCTTATGGCTGTCATAAAAGGGACTTTCAGAAGTTTGTTGACTGTTGGGAGAAAAAAATGAAGGAGTTGAAATTTTTAGAATAATTTCGGCAAATACTTAATTTTAACCTAACGATAAGTAATAACCTCTTAAATTGAGTTCCCTGCCCATTTTTGCACATCACAGGTTATCTATTTGTAACTATATTTTTTTTAAAAATCGAGTAATTTTAAGACCATATTTGAATATTACCTCTGATTCTGACGGACAAATTTTAAACGAATTCGGACTACACTTTTTAATTTTACATCACAATTCTAAAATGCAATCTAAAATTTGAAAACTTTAAAAATAAATCAGCAATAAAAATAACAAATTGCACAAATCAATTATTCCAGCTGCAGCATCATTTTGTAACAAATGCTAACCTTGATTTACACCCCAACTTCAATAATAATTTCACTCATTCTCCAAATCCATACCAGTTTGGGCCAATTGACGTCAGATCCTCTTGCCAATATGGAAATACCTTTGGAACTTTGAAAAATAATTCCATATATACTTTTAATTGCTAATACAACTTATTTAAACCTTAATAAAATTCTGACATCTGCTTTATTCATATCCAAAATATTTTATTGAGTTTTAATTAAAACTTTTGTCAACTTTTGCGCCGCACATTTGCTCCCGCATAATGAGCAAAGTTATGAATGAAGGGGAGCTTTATAAAACGGAAATTAATTCGGAACTACGCCAATTCAATTTTGAGCTCGGATAAATTGCTTATTGGAGATTATGAGGTGAGGGTTTTGCCAAAATTTTATATTTTTGGAAAATGCATGAAAAATAAAATTTTGTTTTTAGGTCCATCTGTTTATTGGTCTGTCTGCTAGGCAGCTGTTTGGCGGACTTTCCAGATTTTAAAGAGCCTGAGACGTTGCCGCAAGATCCTGGATTTTCGGATGAACTTTTGGCAAATGTTTGGGACGTAAGTTTTGTTTTCATTTCAAAAAGTACAAATGTCCAAATGTGGGATTTTTATTAAAAACTATTAACTATTTTTCTAACTTTTCAGGAAGCCAGTCAACTTTACAAGGAACACATTTTCCAAGATTTCAAAAATGGCTCGGGCTCATCTCGAGCAAAACGGAGCCTGGGTCATAAATCCACACCATTTGCAGATAAATATTCTGAACACTCCAACGTCTTCCAGATCTACCAGGTTTTTTTTTTTTAAATTCTGTTTGCCATTTTCAAAATTTTGCCATTTTTTTTTCAAGCTATATAAAGTTGCACTTCAGGATATTTAAACAAAATTTATTTTTCAGGAAATTCTGACCCAGCGACACAACATCTCAAAACGCCAGGCGGCTGGGACGAACAATCCCTCACAATGCGTAAATCCCGCCAATTTTGGCTGTTCGATGTTTGGCTCTTCCCGATACCGTACAATGGATGGGACCTGCAACAATTTGAATAATGGGGGCTGGGGTGCGGTCAACCGACCCTTTGTCCGACTTCTAAAGCCGGCTTACGATGATGGTTTCAATTCCCCCCGAGGGGGGTTTAACAGCAGGCTGCCAAACACTAGGTTCGTCTCCGTCACCGTCCATCCTGATGATCCATCTTTGGTTAATCGAAGGATTACTAATATGGTACCTCAATTCGGGTAAATTTTTAAAATTATTAAAAAAGCTATTGCTTAACGAATTTGTTTTTTAGCCAATTTCTTGATCATGATATCACGATGACGCCAAATGCAAGTAAGGAAGTTTTATTTTATTTAAAGTTTAGTAAAGGGCCAACAACATTTTGTGGGTTTTTGATTTTTAGATAAAAATTTTCATTAATGAAGGCTAAAATCAGTCTTTTAAGAATTTTGAGACCTTGAAAGGTCAAAATTTTATTAACGTTAATCTTGATAGAACAAAATAACTTTGCCCCTTCGATAGATACAGCTATTACTATTTGATGATGCTTTTATTCAGGCATCAATATAAAAGCAAGTTATTTACATACTTTCATTAGTGGCTTTACTAAATCATCAACTATACTATTAGCTATTTAAAACATATATTTTTCCATTTTTAGACAGTCAATGCTGCGCAAATCCAAATTCCAATCCTGCCGATTGTTGGGCTATTAATGTTCAAAATGATGCATTTTATCAAAGAACTGGACAACGCTGTTTAGATTTCACTCGCTCTACTCCATGCAACCGTAAGAAAAATATTATTTTTCATTTTCCTTTAAATATCTATATTTCCAAAATAATTTAGAAAACGGAGCTCGAGAACAAATGAATGCAAACACAGCTTTTATTGATGGATCCATGATTTACGGTTCAAATGTTGATCGAGCAAATTCCCTGCGAGCATTTTCTGGAGGTTAGTAAAAAGTGGTTATGCCTAAAAAAGATACTGTAAGGAATTTTGTTTTATATGCACTAATTTTATACCTAAATTTCATTTTTTTTACAACTTGTTCAAATTGCGGTTTAAATTTTTAAAGAAATTGAATTCTCGATGCTATTTTAACAATTATATGAGAAAATTATTCGATATTTAAACTCTTGACATTTTTTAAACATATTTATAGGAATGTTGAGGACGAATCCCAATTTCCGAGGATTTGTCCCATTTAAATCCGGTGTGGGTCTGAACTCTGTGCAAGGTGACTTTGCAGCTGGAGATGATCGAATTAATGAGATGCCTGCACTTGCTGTGATGCACAATGGTGGGATTTTTAAAATTTAAATTAGTTTACATCATAACTTGAATTTTAATCCAATTGTTATTTTAATTAGTTTGGATCATGGAACACAATAGAATTGCAACACAATTCCAACGAACAACAAATTGGAATGATGAAAGGATCTTCCAAGAGACGAGGTAGGTTAAATTTTGATTTGAATGTTAAAAGTTAGAATAATTGTTATCTGTTATTGAAGGTCAAAATTTTCCGTGTTATTTGTTAAATGTATTGTTGACATTCCATAATTCAAATGTTTGTGAAAAATATTGAACTAACAATTGAGTTGAAATTTACAATTTAAATTATTCTGATTCAATTGCAATGATTTTTTTTACCAAATTTTGAACAATTTGTTTAGAAAATTTTAAATTACTTGTTGACAGTTATCTACTGCTTAATGTTTTAAATTGCTGAGTAAAAATTTGCTAAATTTTGCCGATTTTTTAGCAAGTCGAGAAAATTTTTATTTTGCATGGAGGCAGAATGAAGAAGCAAAATCACATAATTTTTTTCTATTTTTTAAGATTTTTATGAAACAATATTTGAATCCGACTTGTTGGCTTAAATTCTGGCTTAAATCCTTAAATTCACACTTCTTTCATTTTTTCCCCATTTTTTTTTAATTTTCAGACGCATCGTAATCGCCGAGCTCCAACAAGTGACGTATAATGAATATTTACCAGCAATTCTTCCCCCATCAGCAATTAACGAGTACAATTTGGGTGTAAGCACATGGACGACGTACAGTGCAAATGTGGACGCGAGTATGACAAATGAATTTGCAACAGCTTCCTACCGTTTTGGACACTCCCTCGTCGCGGGCATGATCGCAATGTACAATGCACGAAATCAAGTTGTGAGCTCTTACAATGTTGCCGATGAATATTTCCAATCGAGACAGATTACGAGGGACAATGGGCAAGGTTATGATATGATTTTGAGGGGGCTCATGAAACAAAATGCCCCAGAAATGGATCGATGGGTGACCACAGGGGTGACCAACTTCTTGTTTAAGGCACAGGGGGCAAATTTCGGCTCGGATTTGGTTGCTAGAAATATTCAGAGGGGGTTAGTAATTTGGGTTGTTGTTCTTGAAATTCAAGGTTTAGTACCCGTTGAAATGTTGTATTTTTATTGTATATTAATCCCTTTGTAATTTTATCTCGAGCTATAAAAACATAGATGGGAATTTTTAAGCCATTTTTAAGCCAAGCCAAGTTCAAAATCAAGCCCAATTTTTGAATCAAGCCTGTTAAAAATTCAAGTTAATCTTTTCCCTTTATAAGTTTCATGTTATAAAATAACATTACATAATTGAATTAATTTCTCTGTTACTTTATTACATTTTTATAAAAATTTTAAATTTAACATTTACAGCCGAGATCACGGGCTGCGAAGTTACAACGACTACCGAGTTGCCTGTGGCAACAGCGACATTTCGCGCCAAAGCTGGTCCTCAACGCCCTCGTTTGTTACTGCAGATGGATGGGCACAGGCCTCCCGAGTCTACTCTAGTCCTGCGGACATCGATTTATTTGTCGGTGGATTGATTGAGACTCCCGTTGCAGGAGGATTGATGGGACCCACTTTTACCTGTTTAAATGTAAGGTTTTAAATTGATTTTATAATGGGCATGAAAATGCTTCTAAACATTTTAAAATTTTGGATTATAATTTTTCTATGTATTTTTTTAGGCTCTCCAATTTCAACGGACCAAAGACGGAGATCGATATTTCTTCACGCATAATTTGGGGACGGGATTTACAGCTGCGCAGTTGACGAATCTTGTCCAAAGACGATTAGGAGACATAATTTGTGACAACAGTGCACAACCGGATACGCAAGCCAATGTTTTCCTTGTTGAGGGATCCGGGTAAGAAATTTGAATCTATTAATTAAGATTCTAGGATTCGGATTTTAATAGTGAAATTCCGATGCTTTAGCTGGAAAAATGTTTACAAGTTTATTTTACTTTTTAGAAACCCGACAATTGCTTGTGGAAGTGGCCGACCTCAACTTAACACTAATTTATTTATCTAAGTCTGTAAAATCCAAATAAAAATTAATAAAGGAAGTGCATACATTTATTTAGAAATTTGAAGTTTTTATTGTGCTCATTAATTTACTAGTATGGAATTTTGATTATATTAAAATAAATTAATGTAAAGTTAAATTTCCAATTTTATATTTTTTTTTTAATTTTATCTTTATAAACATCGGATTTTCCAGCGCTATAATTTACCTAATTCATTAAAACTAACAATTAGGAAATTTTGAAAATTAAATCAGAAACATATTTCTGCTTATCATAAATAATATTGACAAATAAATTGAATTTGAACAGTTAAATAATTTAAGTACATGCTTTAACACAATTTTAACCCCTTTATCATTCCTTTAAAGATAGTACACAAATCTTATCGAGAATTTAATGCCTAAAATTTAAGAGGATGTATGTTTTTTAAACGTCAATTGTTCAAATTTTAGCAGTTTAACAATTTTAACATTTTTACGCAAAAACGACAAGTGCATTTAAAATAAAATCTTAATTTTGGAATTTTGATTCCATTTAAATTGCTACTAATTATTAACAATAAGTTAAATTTAAAAAAAAATAAAAATTTTTGGAAATATCTAATATATAAACATTTTTGAGAAAATGTTTAAACTATTTGTGACCGTAAAATCAATGGTTACTCTAATATTTAACAAGGAGTACAATTGATTAACTAACAATGGAAAACCAGAGGCAATACCAAAGACTCAAGTTTAAAATGATTTCAGAGTAATATTTTAAGCACTCATTATCTAATAAAATTTAAAATGAAGTTGGGAATAATATAAAATGATTTGGAACACATTTGTTTGAAAATTTAAAACTCAAATATGCAGTATTAGAGTAATTTAGTAAAATACTAGAAGAATATGTATCCACATACTAATGGGTGTAGTTACTTAACTTAAACCATTAAGAAGTTCTATATGATTAGGCAAATTGTTTATTTTACTTTTCAATTTTTTGAAAACAATAGCTAATACCGCTAGCTGATGTTTACATTTCAAGAACCTAACAATTTTTATCAATTTTAAATGGATAGTTGATTCGCGGGGGAAAATATTTATCCTACCATCCGATTTCAATTCATTTTTAGCACTCCCCATATGAATTATTGTGCAAGAAAAATCAATAGAAAATAGTAAAAATATAGCATGAATCCTTTTTTGTTGTAAATTGATTCATGATATTTAGCAATTTTAAATTGATTTTCATATTTATATTTGATATTTAAAGATTGAATTGAAGACATACATTGTCTTGCCTGTTATTGAATTTACGCAAATGTGAAATTAGTGAGAGTCTAACCTTTAAAGTCGTATTTTATGTTCACCTAAAATTATTCATTATGATTTCGTGACTAATGAATTACTATTTTTAAATACTAATTATTTTTTGAATTGTAAAATAGTTTATAGAATTAAGAGAGTCTTAAAATATTTCGATTCTAAAAAAATCTATTTTACCAAGATATAATTATTATTTCCCCTTAGATCGGTAGTAAATTTGCGTCATTCCTAAAGTTAAAAAAATATCATACATAGAAAGAAAAATATTTTTAAAAACATATGTTGACTTACAACGAAAGTAGATTTTTTAAATTAGATCTTTAAGTTTCTTTCCTCCATTTCCTTCACAGTTTGATTAAGTCTTTGGATGAGAATGGAGATAAAATTGGAAATAATTTTAAGTAGGAAACAAAAATGTTACCAAGGACGCATTTTTTTCCAATCTCCATTTTTTCCTTAAATATACAAAATTTAATCTTATCAAAAACAATGTTTTTAAGTGAAACGCTGCTTTTAATTAAAGTTTAAATTAAATGGATTATAATTTGTCTAAAGTGGAAAAAAAATAATAAATGTGTTTTCTAAACTTTTAATATTTTAGAATTTTTAATTGTTGATTTGAGTTGTGATTAGCAACTAAATTTTAACTTACAATTGTGTTGCACCAATTTATTTTAATATCCCAAAGACTTTTAGTGAATTATTTTCAGCAGCCAACTTTCTCCTCCTCTGCTCCGTTGAGGAGTTTGGATGTAAATGAGGAAAGAGAAAAGATTTTAAGAGAAAAGAGCCCTCGTTTTGTTTGCAAGGTTTGCTAAGCAACACTGAAAAAGTGACCCCAAAATATCTTATTACTCGGGAGAAAGTGGATGAAAAGGAAAGTGATTGCAAACAAAAACCACTTACCACTAATTGGAATTCCATTAGTCCCGGAAATAATTCGTTTAATTTAACACTGTAATTTGACACTCAAGACAGTCTAATGGCATGAACGAGCAAGCGTAAAAAGATTTTATTCAATTTCTGTAGTTAAAGGTATAGTTGTTGGTGCTGTCCAATGAAATAATAGCTAATTCTTTATAATTTTACTAATTTAATGAGCCAATGGTTTGAGTGTTTATAGACACTGGTTTAAACCACTTAAACTCTAAATAACATCTATATATGCGAATATATAAATGTAACTCTGTCATTGCCATTAGCAAAATTGGAATTAAAAGTTTATTATGATGGATGAGCTTAAAGCTTCTTTTTATTCTTTCGTTATTTGTTATTTTTTCGGAAGAGAAAAAAAGTTTAGGGAATTAGGTAAATTTTAACCTTATATATTGAATATTTATTCATATTACAATTCATTTCAATCAAAATTTTGTTACATGCAAAATTTTGATCAATGCTACAAAAGTTTACATAAATTAATTTAAATTATTTCTAATTTCATTGGTTTACAGGCTAAACTTAAAATACACAATTATCACTAAATTATGAAACGAAATACATCATCGTGAAGAAAGGTGGATAATTACAGATATTTTTGTAATTGCATATTTTTTTTTAAAAAGGATAATACTTCAATCCAATTTTTATGTGAAAATTATTCACTTGGTTGGCCTAAACAATAAAATCATTAGCTTAAAATAAGTCATTTAAGATTCTAAGGTAGACATTAAACTAAAACATTGGCTTGGGATATTAACCTTAAAAGTTTTATAGAATGTAAAAAAGCAACGAGTAATATCAAAGGTGGCTATTTTAAGATTAATAAAAAACAGAAGAATATTTGAACATTCGTATTTGAGCCTCTACACGAAATAAATATTTGGGGTCAGTTGTCTGTTTCATTTTTCAATTATTTAAAACAACAACTAATACCACAAGCTGAAGTTTACATTTCAAACAACTAATTGTTTTTCTCTAATTTTAATTAAATTTATAATTGATGGGAGAAATTATTAATTCTGGAGATCCAATTCAATTTTTGGTATCCCTTATGGAAAATTGGTGGGGACCAATATTCTACCATACATTTTTTTTTTGATTGTTTTTTTATTCAAAAACAAAATACTTTTACAGAAAAATAAATTGTGATAAAATTGCATTTTATGATTAATTAAAAAAATGTCTTCCTTAAATTAATTAAAATTTAATATCTGTATAATTTAAGTTGTGTAATTAACTCTTATGCGTATGTGTTATTCAAAATAAATTACTGCAAAGTTTCTAAATTTTAAGGGGAAAATAGTATATTTAAGAGGTTACAAATAACTGACTCAAGCTACATTTAAGTACAATGCTTTGAAGATTTCAAATATAAAATCTTCTAACAAAATTAATGATTGAGAAGAAGAATTAATGAGCTCAAAAAATAACATCATTATATTTGATGAAGGAAAATTGGGCCCCATGTTAATTCTGGTAATTAATATTTATAACTTTCAAATTTGATTGGATAAAAGACTTACATTGTTCTTTTACCAAATATTTAAGATCAAACTTTTTACAAATATTTCCTTACTTTTTTAATTTTTCAGATAAATATTATGCCAGGAGTTGGTTTATTTATTCAATTAGAGTGCACATCCTTCCTTAAGAGACGCTCTGTTTTTTGCCTTGAAAATGGTCAAATAATTAGAGTAAAAATCCGAAATTTTTACAGAATAATCTATTGTTATCCACCTTCGCATTTTATCTAAAACACAGTACTTTTGTCAGTTATCCTTCTCAAATTTAATTTTCTTTGTCATGTACTTCTTACTTGATTTTATGAAAGACTTTGAAATTTTGCACCTATTTTTTAGGCCCATGAAAATGGCCTTATAGAATCGTCAAAGTCTGTCTGTCTGTCTGTCTGTCTGTCTGTCTGTGACAGTGATAACTCACGTAAACCTTAACCGATTCCAACCAAAT
>JAQIXN010000866.1:0-26708 GCA_034698145.1 Proisotoma minuta
GTCTATTTATTTTTACAACTTTGACCTAAAGTCAACTTGAGTCGCAATGAAAAGGTCGTCAACAACTCAACACTGAACCAAACTTGCGTTGATGAGGTTGGTTACCGTGAGCCACAACAAATCCCAATCAATACGAATTGAATGAATCACGCTTTCACTTTCTTCAGCAAGTGCATGTCGCTTTCACTCCAATTGGAATCTGAAGATTCATTATAATCTCAATCAACTTAAAGATTAAGGTACTTTTTTTCCGCACTAAACATTCTATCGGTACTCAATCAATCATTATGATTTTCTGCAGAAATCAAAGGAATGCGTTCTTCTCTGTTTTACCAAGTGGTGACAACTTTTAACAAATGGTTCCTAACTCTGTTCTTTTTGGCGGAAGTGGGACTTTTGCTTTTCAAGACTTATCATCTCCCTTACCCAGGAAGCTACGTCACTTGCGACGTGATTCTAATCGCATTGACTTTCACTTTGGAGTATTTTCGAATTGATCTTTCTCAAATGGGAAATCTGACGGAAAAGCAACTTCCCATAATTTTCTCAATCTCCTTTGGAATTTGCAGCGTCTTGGGAAGCATTTATATTTTTCTGTGGCAGACATACGTTTTGAGGATTGAACTGATACTTGCAAGCATACAACTCGTGTTTCAAGGAATCGAAATTTTGCACACTTTTATTTTGGCCATTGGATTTCACAAGCGTTCATCACTGACATAATTTTGTATAATATTTTTAAATTAGTTTTATAATGTAATTAAAGCCATAAACCAACTTTATTATACAATTACTGTATGCTATGGTATATTATTACATGTAATAAAAGTTGGTAAAATTGTATACTGATTAATTATCACAAAAATAGTAGACTAATTAAGTTGACTCATTCATACTAATCTCAAAAACTAGTCATATTCAGTTGTCAGTTTAGTACAATATATAAATAGTAATTGACTAAACTTTTGCAACGGAACTAGAACTTATTGATGGTCTTTTCCTAATCTGTTTTATTCGATAAGAACAATATATCCTTAAAAGTACACTAAAGAATACAACTAAAACTCCAATGATTCCAATAGCACTTATTGGATGTTGATAAAAAATACAAGATAGTAGCACTGCCAATGCCTAAAAATATTTTTAAAAAAACATGATTCAATTTTTTTACAGCTTCATTTATGGGAAAGTATTATTTTATCTTTAAAGTATTTTTTTACCTGACGAATTGTCATTATGATAATGAAGACGACTGCTCCAAACTTATCTATAGTGTAATATATAAATAGTTGTCCAACTGCTGAACAAATTGAAAGCATGAGGCAGTCAAAAGCAAAGTCTCTGTGCTAAAAATGTAAAACAAAAAATACAATATAAATATTTGTTAAAAAAAGACCAACAAGTTATTTAAAAATATACCTCTGCAATGAAAAGACATGAGGGTCCCAAAGTTCCTTGCTGGATTACAGAAATTCCAGTTAAAAGGAAAGCAAAAAGATTTACCCCAGCCATCATTCTTACAGGTGAAACTTTGTACGTTTTAAATAATGCACTTTGCCAATTGGAAGTGAAAGAGTCGAAAACCATGTATAAAACTAACACAGCAAGTCCGGATATTCCTGCACTCGTTGCAGATACCGAGTCATGTCCAACTTTTACGTAATCACTGCTTCCGGATAAGAATAACACCATTCCAAGCGAAATAAGCACTGCAGTCAAATACTCGTAATATTCATATTTTTGCTTAGATATCAATTTCCCCATCAGCATCACTGGAATAATTTTACATGCTTTGGCCAATACCTGTAAAAACAGACAAAATGAATTGTATTTTTTATCACTTTAATAATATAATATTCGTCAAATTTTGTATATTGAAATCTTACCTGGGTTGGAAAACTAACAAATTTCAAAGCTTCATACTGAAACCAGGAACTCATTATGTTTGAAAATGCGCAAAACGAATATTTGTAAAGTGGTCCATCTTTTGTGCGGCCAACATTTCTATTTTCATATAAAATAAGATATACCCATGCAATGACTAGTGACAAAATTCGATTGACAAAGACAAGGAACTGAGAATCCGTAAATGATTTTCCAGAGTAATGTTGCGTCATAATTTTCTCTTGGAGAAGCCCCCACATAAGATAACTAGACTGGAGTCCAATGAAACAATAAACCAAAAGAATGGAGTTTTTGGTAAATGTTGAGGGAACATGATCAACTGATGCTGATATGGAACCCTTTCCGTCGATTGTTGCTGGGATGAGAAGTTCGCCATCATACCATTGCTCTTGACCATAAACACAAGCCTTGACCAACGGCCAGAGAAAGCTCCGTTCTGCAAACCACAAAATTTATAAATGAAATTGATTATAAATATTGAAATTATAATTCATTATAGGCATGTGCATACGAGCTCTGTCGATGTAATTGATTTTGTGGATGTATTTGATAATAAGATATCCGGGTACGAATATGATTGCATATCCCGAGAGATTTGCGAATAATTTGTAAACCCATGACGTAGCTGAGGAAAATGAATCTGCGGTGGTATCTTGTAATTTTGATGAGACGAAGTAAAGAATAGATCCAGTGCCCAGCAAAAATAGACTGCAACATAAAATCAATTTTAATTTCAACTTTAAATCCATCAGCCTTTAATTATTAGACTTGCCATATAGATAAATCTTGATGGTGACTCCGCATTTTTGGATTATTTTGTTCGAAAAACTGACTAGGATGTTTTTTGTATTCCTCAAATCTGCAAAAACAATGTTTTTAAAACATTAATTCATCATGATTTGCGATAACGTTTGACAACTCGAAGCCTTTAATGCTCAAATGTACATACAATAGATTTTTTTTTTTAGATATTTTCTGGAAAGAAGGTTTACCTAAATGTAGATTAGTTGAGATTTGTTGATTCTTTGTCCTAGTCCCTTGCGGATATCCGACATATTGAAGAAAACTTCCTTCTCATTATGGAAATTTATAAATCTGTTGCAAATTGCAAGTTGAGGAGATGACGTCTCTCTATTTACATTTGCAGTCTGTCTTATTTGCTCTGGTAAAAATATATCATGTGCCGCGGCCTCAAATCAGACCAAGTTTTAAGTTAAGTTTTCTCATTTTTCGTTTAAAAATTGATTGTGAATTTCTTTCAAATTAAATTGGTCCAATAAAGAAGCCAAGATGAGCTACAGCGAGAGTGAACGGTAAAAATTACCAAACTTATCATAAATTGAGAAATTCTAAACATTCTGTAATTTGTTTCCTACAGGAAGCTGACAAATGATGACTTCCGCAAGTTGTTTATGACCCCAAGACATCCCGGAGACGGGGGGACGACGAATCGAAGTTCGGGGGATTCGTCAATGCCCCCGCCGTCTTCAGGGATTCCTTCGAGTGTGAGGAAACATGCGGACAAGGAACGAATGGACAAGAGAAAAAAGAAGAAACAATTTTACTCCAAGATAAAAAAGGAGGAAGATGAACAAATGGCCGAATTGGCCAAGAAATATCGGGACAGAGCCAGAGAAAGACGAGAGGGGGGACTCCCAGAACAGCAACCAGACGCCGATTTGATTACAAATCAAGGAGCTTATCGATCTGTTGCTCCTGATTTTAGAGGGTATTAATAATTCTACTTTGGCATTTTGGGAAATGGAAAAGTGATTTTTCTTGCTTATTCAGAAATGTAGATGCGGCAGAAAGACGAAAACAAATGATTCAAGAATCCAAGTTTCTTGGAGGCGACATGGAACATACTCATTTGGTCAAGGGTCTGGATTATGCGTTACTTCAAAAGGTTGCGAAAAAAATCAAGCAAATATTAATTCAATTTATATAATTTGTCCTTTGTATATGTAGGTAAAAAGTGAAATTGATACAAATCCAGAAGAAGAAGAGGAAGAGGAGGAAGAAGAAAAACCTGCAGAAGACGAATCTGAAAAAGATAAAAAAGATAAGCTTGAAAAGAACGCTGTGACAGATGGTGATGCAGTTTTTAAAACGAAAATTGGTCGAAATATTCATCGTGTAATGTTTAAAAACGTGGTACCGGAAAGAAACGAATTGTTTCTTCCAGGCAGAATGGCTTATGTCATGGATTTAGAAGATGAATATGCAGAAAGTGACATTCCAACTACGCTCATAAGAAGTAAAGCAGATGTCCCATTGGCTGAAGGACAAGCAACTCTGAGCACTAACGACATTGTTATCAATAAACTCACGCAAATTTTGGCATATTTGAGGCAAGGGACAAAAACGTTTAAAAAGCAAAAGAAAATCAAAGAAACTAAACCCAGCAGTACTAGTAATATTAGGGATGAAAAGGTATGGTATTTCGTTAAATCAATCTTTATCTTTTTAATAAACTAGTTATTACTTTGCAGCTGTCATCTTCTCGAAAGCACAATGAAGACGACAGTATATTTGGGGACATTGGTGATTATGTTCCAGTAATTGAAAAATCCAGCAGGTAAAGTATATTTTCTAGCTCAATTTAGTACACGAAATTAAATTTTTTTGATAATTATTACTATAGGCATCGAGACAGAGGAGATAGAGACAGAGACCATCGTCGCCGAGACGAGAAAGAAAGAGGAGAACGTTCTTCCAAAAAAGCTCCATATTTTGAGAAACCTGCCGATGATGAAGATCGTGGTTTGGTGTTAGAACAAGCAAATAGCATTATTGATCAGTCTTTAAAGAAAAGGGATCGTGAAGCTTGGAATGATGCCAGTGATCAACAAGGAGGAGACCAAACGTTTGGATCCATTCTAAAGAAAGATGACAAATCAATGTCTCGAACTCAAAAATTGCTTTCGAAAATTAATTCTCAACCGGAAGGATATGCCGAGTGTTATCCTGGTTTTGATGAAATGCATGATGCAATGGATGATTCAGACGAAGAAACTGATTATTCCAAAATGGATCCGGGAAAGAAAAAGGGCACAGTTGGACGTTGGGACTTTGACTCGGTGGAAGAATACAGCGATTACATGAGCAACAAAGAAGCCCTTCCAAAAGCAGCTTTCCAATTTGGGGTCAAAATGAACGATGGTCGCAAGACTCGAAAAGTTGGTAAAACAGACAAACAAGAAAAACAGCAGCTTGACAGACAGTGGCAACAGATTCAGTCTATTATTGAAAAACGGAAGGCTTCAGAGGGAGGCTCACGTGGCGATGGGTATACAAAAATACTTAGATTATTTGAAATTATGAAAATAATGTAACAAAATATTCAATGGTTGTGAATGTTGTGATTTATTTTTCAGAGAACCAGTTTCGAAAACGCCTAGAAATTAGTCAGCATCTTTACCATCCATTCGTGGAAGGATTTTAGAGACAAGTTCACGACTATTGATATTGATATGGTTAATATGTTTTCATAAATACGTATTTTATCGTGTAGTTTTGATTGTTTTGAATACACCAATTAACTAAAAAATTAAAAAAACATGTAGCTAAAATTTCATGGCTCTGCATTTTTAAATTATGACTAGTTTTTGAGAGATGCACATTTTCTATACAGTCTAAAAATTAAAATTAAAAATTATTGCAAACAGCAGGATGCTGATTTCTTCTTATGAAACTGCAATCAGAAAAAATATTATGTTACTAATTTTTGAACGAGAATTGAAGCAAAAAGTTTACCTTTTGTGCAAAATTTGCAGCAGTTTGAAAAACTTGCTCAACTCCTTCAAAAGTTTTTGAGGAGCATTCGATGTAATCGTCTGCTTTCACTCTTGTACACATTACTCGCCCCTCGTTACTATCAATAATTGTTGAAGGGTCTTGAAACATTTCGAGATAGTTTTGGTTGGCCCGTAAATCTTTTTTAGTAGCCACGAGTATAATTGGAACTTCTGGGCAATAATGTCTTATTTCGGGCACCCATTTATTGGGGACGTTTAGAAAAGAAGCGGAATCGTTGACAGAAAAGCAGATTAAAACTATGTCCACGCCGCTGTAAGAAAGTAAACGCAGACGTTCATAAGATTCCTGACCCGCAGTATCTAATAAACTCATCTCCACCTGCGACAATAAACAACATTTTATTTCACTTCTTAGCTATGATTCATTAATAATAATTATTACTTGTTTTTTGTTCAGTGTTACACTTGTTACATAGTTTTCGAAAACGGTAGGCTCGTGGTCGTCTAGAAATGATTTTGTTCCATAAGCATACAACAAAGAAGTCTTTCCAACACATCCATCCCCCACGATGACTAATTTTAACCTAGATTCCAACTTTTTTAAAACAGCCTTTTCCAATTTTTTGCTATCCATTTTGCTTTAGAATTATTTACATAATGACCCAAATCTAATATAGTCTAAAATAAGATCAAAGCCAAAGTTAAATCACTTGACAATTTTAATATAACGGCGTAAATCTTGGTATTGGTTGTTTGTTGTTGATGTTTGATCAATACAGGTATTTCCGTATTTTTTTTTTCGTTTTCACTTTGCGTGCTATGGTCAAGAACTAAAGGAGAACTAAACCGTTTAGTTTAAACGGTTTTTGGACACTTGATAGGTCTAATGAAGATTGAGAATTTCATGGGATGCAGCCAGTGGATAAATTGAATGCTAGCATCTGCAGAAAACATACAATTTGCGTGTTTACTTTTGCATCTACCTTTCCTTTTAGTTTTTAACACACATGGCCATATAAGGGACGCCAAGCCGGTTGTTTAGTGCAGAGTTTCGGTTTCAATTTATAAGACTGACATAGTTCTCTTTATTCCATCTCGTCAACTCTATTATCTATTCTTCCTTTAGAATTTGCGTGACACGAACAAGATAATTTCATGATCATTTGCATTATTTAGCTGGAGAGCTATTGCTCGGGCCATGGGCCACTCGGCCCGGCTTTGGTTTTTAGTCCAAGCAAAGCATTCTCAAAATTTTATTGGAAGTTCCAACGTTTTATTCATCTTATTCATGTATAAAATTAATCTACAAGTTGGCATTTTGGTTACAAATTAAACTTGCATAATGTTGGACCACCTGCATGAAATGGCCTCGGGTCAACCCGATAATAATACCCTTCCTCATCTTTTAATTGACAGAACAACAGTGTTGGACTGTAATTTTAAATTGACTTTGAGGGACATCCTTAAGGACTTTATGATAAGGACTTTATCCCAAAACCAACAAGTTTGAGATCAGAATTCAGAAAAGCCGTTTGGGACGTGAGCGTAGTGAGCGTCTAAAAGCTGGAAAAGGGTTAAAAGCGCGGGGGCTTTGAGTTGGCTTCTTTTTCATCAATTTTTAGAAATTTGGCATTTCTGCTAATTCTGCTTTAAAAAATAAGAATTGGCTGCGGCGAGTGGTAAGTCATTTCAAAAACAGTTAACTTTGGAAAATTTTATTCCGTTTGTTTGTTGGGTGGAGAGCTAATTTAATTTTAAACTTTTCAGGGCAACACTAGCAAACTGTCTGCTATTCATCGTACGACAAATTTTAATTCCTGTAATTGAAGATTAAGTTTTAGTGCAATGTCTTTCCCCCCGCGACCCCCAATGGGAATCCCACCCTTATTTAACCAATTTCCTCCAGGTAAATTATCAGACATATGATTATTGAGTATTTTTTTAATTTTGGTCAATTGATCTTTTAATTAGGTATGCCTCCAAATATGGGAATGTATGGGGGCGGAAATCCTCCGCCTTATTATGGTCGACCAACAATGTTGCGTCCACAATATGGTCAAAATACAATAATTAAGCCACCAATGATGGACGAGAAACCTATTGATCACCCAATGCCATATCCTCAGCCATCCGGTCCTCCTGTCACAGTTTTTGTAGGAAATATCACGGAAAAATGGCCAGATGCAATGATAAGACAATTGTTAGCTACATGTGGGCAAGTAATTAATTGGAAAAGAGTTCAAGGGGCGTCTGGAAAGTTGCAGGGATTTGGATTTTGCGAGTTCAACGGTCCTGATGCTGGTCTTCGGGCTGTCAGATTACTTCATGATTTACAAGTTGGTGATAAAAAGATGGTTGTGAAAGTGGACGCTAAAACCAACTCTCTTCTTGAAGAATATAAAGGTTCATTTCGTTTTGTTTAATTGTTTTACACCTAATTAATCGTGTTATTATTTTACTAGCTGATAGGAAAAAAATCAAAGAAGCCATGACTGGAAGCAAAAATGGAGATGCCAGTAAAACAGAAAATGGCGAACATGCTGATTACATGGATCCAGAAATGAAAGACTTTGACGAACGTTCCAAACAAAGGATGGACATTATATTTCGGGAATTCAAAAATGAAATTGATGCATATATTGCTCCAGGGAGTTCTGATAGAGGTATAGAAAATAAATTTTACCATTTTTATACAATGTTTTGAGTCAAAACTTTTGACGAAAAAAATAATAGATACAGGAGGAACTAAACAGCAAATTCAAGATAAACTTCATTTACTAAAATTGAGCAGTATTGATGCTACATTAGCTGGCTCCGGAATGACGGCAGAAGAGCCGGTATGTAGAAATTACAATTTTTAATTTTAAAATTCATATTTCATGTTATTATATTATAATTCTATATTCTATTGTTTTTATTAAACAGGATTTGCCCGAAGAAATTGCAAATGACGAGGGCAAAAGAGAAATTATTACTCGCGAAATCAACATCTTTAGACAAAATATGCAGGTAAATTTTCAATAATTTCTATATAATTTTTTCGTCTTGCTTTTCTTTTTTGAAATGAAAAACATTCTTAAGAATGTTTGAATTGTGGGTTTTCTCGTATTGCATGGGGGGATTTACTGTTAATTATTAATTACCAAGTCGAGATGTTAAAAAATATGGGTTTAATTGGGAACGGAGAGGATAATTATTCTTGGGTACTCCATTGATTAGGCAATACGCTAAGGGCGGCGTCCTGACTTGGGCGGATATGTCATTTGATAACTGGTATGAGTGCCACAAGGTGTTTTGCCGGGGGTTGGTGAGTAATGACTTTAAATACCCTAAACTATAATAGCTTAATTACTATTTGGCATAAAGTTCAGAAACTCCGTCGTATGCTTTCAGTAACTCTAGTTGAACTAAATATTTGAGACGAATCAAAATCATCTCAGCATTAGTCGAAAACCCAGTTTGTTTCTAATTTTGCTTTCCGGCACCTACGCACCATGTGAAGCGTCCCATTATTCTGCTCTCAATACCTCATTCGTAAGTTTCTTCATCCTATGCTTCAATTTGCATTAAAAAGGTTAGGGTGATTTTTTTAATCTGCACCGTTTAGTTTGGGCATAGGTAGAGTCAATTTATGGTTGACTTTTCAGTGTCTGGTTCAGGAATAAGAATGACATCGTGATGGCTTCCAACTTTTACATCCTCAAACGGACTGCCTTTTGTAAGTTTAACTCACGCCCTATATAATTATTTAACCCTCATAAAAGAGATGTGGTCAAGTTGTTAGCGAACAAATATTCCCCTGTGTGTGCACAAGAGAAAGGGAGAAAACCTAAATAACCTATTTCCAGACAAAAAACGAACGAAACGATGAGTACAAGAACTGAACGTGGCCCAATCAAACTTCAAAGACGTGTTGCTTGCAGCTTTACCATCAACGTGAAGGATTTTAAATAAGTTTTCCGGACGTTAGTTTTAAATCATTGCTTATACTTTTATTAATAATATTGTTATTATTCAATTGCATATTTAATAATTACCAATTTTACCAATTTTACCAATTTTGAAGATGATTATATTTATGTGAATATGCCACAGATAAAGTTTAAAATTATTAATGATATAATGGTGGTAAAGTTTTACAAAATTTTAAGACCAATTCTGTTTTGTTTTTTTCACAGCAAGAACAAGAGCGTGAAGAGGAAAGGAAAAGATTGGGACGTGAGCGCAGAGAGAAAGAGCGAGAACGCGAAGAACGAAATCGCCAACGCAGAGAAAAAGGAACAGAAGATATAACCTCTCCAGATCACCTCTCTGGTGGTCGGGACAGGTAGTATTTCGTTTTTTTAAATCACTTTTGATTAATATCTTTCTTCTATTTTTATACAAGAAGAGAGAAGAGCAACAGTCGTGAATTTCGAAATTTTGGCCGAGACTTTAGACGTGGTGGTAGAGATAATAATAATAGAAGAGACAGAGTGAGCAACCTTTACATTATGAAAAATACTTTTATTCAAGAATGATTTGCATATATTGATTTATTTTTGTTTTAGTCGCGAGATAGAAGACGGCGCAGTAGATCCCGATCTATTGAAAGGATTCCTCGTTCTCCAGGGGGTCCTTTATCAATTGGTTCCAAACCTCGATATCGAGAGCGTGAGGAGGAAGAAGAACAAGTAGATCAGAAAAAGCTGGAAAGAAAAGCACGGGAAAAAGAAGCTGCGTACGAGCTAAGATTAAGAGAATGGGAAGTTAGAGAAGCGCAAAAGGCCCGTGAATATAAGAAATTACGTGACAGAATTAAGAGACAAGAAGAAGAGTTGCAAAAAGAGGCTAGGAGAATGAAACAATTTTTGGAGGATTATGACGATGAAAAACATGATTCAAAATATTATAGGGGTAAAGAGTTTCAAAGAAGATTAGGCGACCGTGCACGTGAACTCGAAGATGACAATAAAGATCGTCAACGAGAACGTGAAGAAATGGAAGAAATGAAGTTAAGAATGATGACCAGTAGTGCCAAATCTACGCCTACAATTGCTCCAGGATCTTTACTTGAAAAGTATAAGAAACCAATTTTGGAAACGATAACTATTCCGTCCCCAACTCCTTCCCCTCTCCCACTATTTTCAGGGTTGAAGATGGAGTTGAAGCCTTCAATAAATAGCAGGCTACAAGCTATTGCAACCACTCAGTCAGTTTCTGCCAACAATCACCATAATCATCATTCAGATCCTAAAAAAGATCCTCTTACACCCGATACTAAAAACTCAATAATAACTACACCCATAAAACTATTCTCAAACCCCACGACACCAATTAATCAGCAACAGTCACCTGCAGCACAACTCAAAAGTCCCATGTTTAACAAATTGAGTAATCAATCACCAATCAAAGGAGAAGAAGAAGACTCAAGAAATAGCTTTTCTCCACCCCCTTCTCCTGGAATGCCAAGCGTTAGTCCTCAAAATTTTAATAAGGAAGGAGGTCAGTTGAGAAATTATTGATTTTCTATTTTATATACTCACCAATTTTATTCCTTCTTTTCTTCTTTTTTTTAAAGATGATTCTTCTATGCAAAGTCCACTTGATGCACCAAAAAAGAAGAAAATGGATGTAAAAGATGTATTTAATCAAGATGAAGATGATGACGGTTTCGGCTTGGCTAGAAAGCGAAAATTGGTTCCTTTAGGTAGGATTTTAATATTTGTAATATTTTGATCAAAAATAGTTAAAGCCTTTAAATGTTAAATTTAATTTTACTTTTCTTTTTTTGTATAGATTTTGGGGATGATCCCAATAAAAAGGCAAAGAAGGATGATAAAAATCCAGAAGAAAAGAAGAAAAATATTAAAGCACTGATTGATAAAATACCAACTGAAAAAGATGCCCTTTTCGCTTATGAAATAGATTGGGAGATGGTTGACGATGTAAGATCAATCTTAAAAACATTTACATAATAGCAAGAAATTACTTATTATTTAAAACAAATTACAGTCCTTAATGGAGAAACGTATAAGACCATGGATTAACAAGAAAATTGTAGAATATATTGGAGAGCCAGAGCCAACGCTGGTTGATTTTATTTGCTCCAAAGTTCTTGGCAGAAGTGCACCAAGGAGCATCCTTGAAGACGTTATAATGGTAATTATTTTGACACTGAATTCTATTGAATAATGTCGATTTTCATCAACTAATAATTTAAAATATATTTTTAGGTTTTGGATGAAGAGGCAGAAGTTTTTGTAGTAAAAATGTGGAGATTGTTAGTCTATGAAATAGAAGCAAAGAAATATGGTTTAGCTGGTAAAAGTCAGTGATCAATAATAATATATATTTAGTAGAAGACAAGTATAAGCAATTTTATATCTTCATACAGATAATGTATCTTATTAAGAATAATTATTGTTAAAATGAATTCGGAATCTTTTTTTTATAACTAAAGTTCGGTTTCGGATATATGGCAGAATATTGAAAGCTTTGATAGCACCCCGACCCCTGGGCCTAACCCTCCTGCATCCCTAAATTTTTACTAAAATCATTACGTCTTTGCTATTTTTTGCATCAACGCTATGATAACGTCAAGCTCACATCACGATAAAAATGTAGCTTAGATTTAAAACAGTCATTGCACAGGTAATATTTAAAATAGTCTATTTTGCATGTAATTTGGAAGTCGTCCTACATCCCTCTGGCCTGTGTTATTATCGCTTATCCTTCCAATTTTAACCAATATCAAGAAATATACAAAACAACAATAATAATAATAATAAAAATTTTAAAACGCAAACAAATAAATGTATGTTATTTCTCGGTTATTGAAAATTGAAATAAATCAAGTTATCTACAAATCGCACAGTTGATAATTTAATCAATTAGTTATTTAGTTAATTTATTTCATATATGTTGGTCAAATCAATCAATGGTTAAATAAATATCAACGAGTTTTATTATTGTTGAACAATTCCGTAAAGTTGTTCCTTGAAGTTCCTTCACAATTTCTTCTCTAGTGCTCTTTTTGCAGCTTGATGAATGTGCTGCTCCAGTTTAACTGCATACAAAAAAATATCATAAAACCTTTAAAGATTTGTTTTAATTTTCGAAAGTATGGTCCATTTCTTACAAATTTTAAGCTTCCCATTTATAGGTAATTTTACAGGTAGAATTTGAGGATTTGCTAAGACAAGGACGTATGGGTCCGCAACTTCACCGTTGGGATAAATCTGTAGATACTCTTCTTGAGGAATGCAATCTAGTAAATCAACGCAACCTAAAAGGCATCCGAGTGGAAAGTTTTCAGGGAATGTAATATCTGAAAGTGTATAGTAAAAAGCTGTAAAAAACCAACAGTACTGAAACCTATTTTTTTTTAAATCTATACCTCCAACTATATGCCGATATGTGGCTTGAACTTGACTTAGTAACTCTGGTGTGGGTTGTTTTTTCCCAGCGTGTATCCATAATCTGCCTCTTACAGGCGTATACCAAGTTCGGCCTTCAAATCTATATATTACAACTGTTATTTTAATTTCTAAGGGTTGACAACCAATGCTCTTACAATTTCAACCCTTCCATAACCATTGATGCATATGGTTGGCTTATGGACAGGCAGTTAGCCGAGTCAACCATTTCTTGCAACTCTGAATCCTGAAGCCGATTACTCCATAAAAGAGGTGCTTCAGTAGTCTTTGATTTTTCCAATGTCCCCACAAACTTTGGTTCAATTAAAATTCTTTTCTCGGTAGTATTCTTTGTCGATTGAGCTTTGCTATTGATATTTTTTGGTGGCTGCTGAGATATGGATAAGGTACTAAAATCAGGTAATTCAGGAACTTCTTCAATAATTCGACGTCCTAACATAGGAAAAAAGTTTTTTTTTTTTGAAATTAATTAATTCCCAAATTACAAATTGTAATCTAATTACAAACCGGCAAAATCTATTGTTACTTTGACTTTTCTCTTTAATCTATTTTTTGCATCTGCATAAGCCTGTTTCTTTTCTTGAAGTGCCTTCTTTTCTTCTGTTGATAGCCACGGACTTTCTACAGCAAAATAATCAGCTTGGTCGTCAATCACCTGTGTTCTTCGTACACTGTTCTTGTCATATTCTAACAGCTTTTCCTTTTGTTCCTGGGCTTGCTTTTGTCTTTTTTCCAATTCCTCTTGAGGCTTGGGCAACTTGTTGTACTTGGTCAACAACCTTTGAGTCTCTTTGGCATTTCCAGATAAAACTTTTGTCCGTTCTGATTTACTCATGACCTGAATTAGACTATCTTTAAGATTGAGAGTCATTACAATAAATTTTAATCATTCATACAATGTCGCCACAAAAGAAGCAGGGTCCAGGGCCTTCTTGGATACAGACGATTCGTCCACAAGATAAACAGTTGTTGACCAATGGATGTTTCGCCGCTTGACACTCACAACGTTCTCGTCCTATTCATGTCATATGTTCAGGTTTAGAAAGAATCTGTACTTGAAGAAATGTGAGGGGTTAAACTTCTTACCTGGTAGCAAAGGGTTTTGACATTCTTTGGCGTTGATACTCACAAACTTTGTCTTTTTGGGGGGCATGTTTAATGGGGACAAAATCTGGGGGAAACGATTGGAAATTGGAAGTTTGACTCCCGCCTTTGAGTCCGTCTCAGTTTGGAGCGTGGATTCAAGTCTCTTCTTCTTCAAGTGAAGAGCTCGAGTCAGCTTTTCCTAAATTTCGTCACTTAATTAAATAGCTCCCTCCCCCAACACTAATTATCCGCTAATTTACATAACTAAATTAATTGTTAGGATTAACTAGCCCTAATTATACACTAGTACATACAGCAAAAGCTTATAATTGCTCAAAACCCACAAAATCTAAAAATAATCAAAAATATTTATATAATTTTTAATAAATTACGATAGTTAACACTACACACTAAACTTTCACTTTAATCGACATAACTTTATATGAAAATTAAATAGGTGGACAATTAGCGCTGTTGTTATTTCAATTGCTTGCTGTCTGTTAAAATATATTTGATTCCAATTGATTATAAAATATTCAACATTCAAAAATTAGAAAGTCAAAATATAAATAATTTAGAAACAGTTTGTAAGGTTTTTCTATTTTTAAATAACGCCGTGTGGACTTGAAATCCACAGCTAGAGATGTATTTGGAAACAATTGATGATAAGTGTAAGTTTCTCTCTTATTTTTTAGCGTAATTTCGGAAAATTTTAATTAAAATGCTTTTTTATAACGCAGGAAATTACTTTGAGGGAAAAATAGCTCAATGCGACTTCCAGCTTCTCCTATTTATCTTACAAATCCAGAAATTATAACTTCTTCAAGGTCCAAGCAGATATCCCCACTCAAAATGGAAGGCGACAATGGAACTTTTAACACGGGGATGACTTCGGCAATTAGCACTGCCGGCCCAAAACCATTGGACTTGAAGTTGACCAAGGATTTGGAAGAGTCACTTAAACCTCATGGGGGATTCGAGTCTGTGGAAGAAATGACGCATCGGATGGAAATTCTGAGCAAGCTGGACCATCTAGTTAAACAATGGGTTAAGGATATTAGTGTGCAAAAGAACATTCCACCATCTGTTGCCGAGCATGTAATAATTTTAATGCTTTCCGATAATATTTTCTTGGAAAAAGATATAATAATAATAATCCTTCATTTATGTTTGACAGCTTGGTGGCAAAATTTACACATTCGGTTCGTACAGATTAGGTGTGCATAATAAGGGTGCTGATATTGACGCTTTATGTGTTGTTCCTCGTCATATTCAACGGACAGACTATTTTTCCTCATTTTACGAAATACTTAAACAACAGACAGAAGTCTCAGATTTACGTGCAATCGAAGAAGCGTTCGTACCAGTAATTAAGATGTCGTTTGATAATATTGAAATTGATTTGTTATTTGCTCGACTGGCATCAAAAGAAGTTCCAGATGATATGGTATATAAAATATTAAAAACACTTTATTTCAATGAACGTAAAAATATTTTATTTTTACAGGAACTTATGGATGACAGTTTGTTAAAAAACCTTGACCAAAAGTGTGTTCGGAGTCTGAACGGATGTAGAGTAACTGATGAAATTTTGAGACTGGTTCCCAATATTGACAGTTTTAGATTGGCTTTGAGGGCAATTAAATTATGGGCAAAAAGTAACTGATTTAAAACATTTACATAACTGTGATAAATTCTTACTTTGTTTGTTGTTGTTTTTTGCAGAGCATGGGATTTACAGTAACGTTTTAGGGTATCTTGGTGGCGTGTCTTGGGCAATGTTAGTTGCTCGTACATGTCAACTTTATCCAAATGCAGCTGCATCTACAATCGTGCAGAAATTTTTCTTGGTATTCTCTAAATGGAATTGGCCTAACCCTGTCCTCTTAAAAACTATGGATGCGAGTGCAAACGTTTTGGGATTTCCAGTATGGGATCCAAGGGTCAATGTAGCCGACCGCTACCATTTAATGCCAATCATTACTCCAGCATATCCACAACAAAATTCAACTTTTAATACATCTTTGTCTACTCGGACTGTAATGTGCAAGGAATTTGAAAGAGGTAAAAACAACTATTTTAAAAATATATATATATTTCAGCAAATTAAATATAATCAATTACATTTAATTATCTTTTCTAATTATTTTACAGGACTAGAAATTACTGAAGAAATTAATTTAGGAAAAGCAACATGGCAAAAGCTATTTGAACCTTTGCAATTTTTCAGTTTATACAAGTAAGACAAACGCACATACAAATTTGTAAAGAGATAAAGTTAAATGTATTTTATACTTTTTTAATTATTAATTTAGACATTATATTGCGTTGATTGCAAGCTCAAATTCAGAAAATGACCAACTTGAATGGTATGGTATGGTAGAATCCAAATTGAGACATTTAGTTGGGACATTGGAACGAAATCAACACATCGAACTACCACACATCTGGCCTACATCTTATCCGTCCATGACACCTGATAATAGGCCTGTAACTCAGTGGTTTATTGGATTAGTTTTCGCAAAAGTTGAAAATCTTAACGTGGACCTGACATACGATATCTTATCATTCACAGAACAAGGTAAATTTGATTTTATATGTAGTTTTGTTTGTACTTTGTCTTCTTTTTGATACTAAGTATTACTATTTTCATAGTGAAAAATCAAGCTACCAATTTGAATTTATGGAAAGAAGGGATGGAATTAGAAGCAAAATACGTTCGAAGGAAAGACCTGACACATTATTTGCCTGCATCAGTAATTGGAAAGAAAAGGGTAAAATAATAATCAAAATAGTTTATGGTTTCTAACTTTAATAATCATTATTGCATAGGACGGCGAAGAAACTAGAAAACGGAAAAAGCAATCATCAGTCAGCGAGGAAGCAAAACGACAAAAGCTTAATGATGACGAGGTATTTATTTTTAATACTACTTTAATACTTTTTCGCTAATAGTCTTTATAATAAACGTGTATTTAAAACAGTGTTTGGATGATAAGGGAAATACGAGTGCAGTTCAAGATTCAGATACGAGTATGACCAGTTTTTCCCAAGAACCTCAAACGCAAGAAAAAGACAATTCAGTGGTGGTGAGTTAATTAAATATTATAAATTATGAATTTATAATATTTATAATTTTTCTTTTTTGGCTATTGTTTCAGCTTATTGAAGACTCGATTGCTGAGGCTGAAAATGGTAATCATACAGCATCAGCCCCCTCCAAAGCCGCGACGGTGCGCTCTGGCGAGGTAATTAAGAATGTAAAGGAACTTAAGTTCATCAATAAAATTATGAATAGCAAGTTCCTACGATGAAAATGAATATCGTATCGGGCTAGGTCCTCACCGCCTGATCATTGGATAGCAGTGGTATGGCCTCCACAAAAACTTTGATATTTTTAACAATGAAGACTCGCTACAACAATCACATCTTTACTCGGGAGTTTTAAGTGCTCGAGAGTGTTTAAAAAGTTCAATTTAAAAAGTACCACAAAAAATTTGTCACCAATCAATTCAACAGTTGACTACAAGAACAACAAAAATCTTTAGTAATTGGTGCAAGTTTAAACAGAACTTTACAGTGCGAGTGAATAATGACTTATTTCTACTTTAATTCGTTTATGTAATTTATTATTTATTTAACGCAGTGTATATTTTAAACGAAAAATCTTCCTTAGTACTGTCACATAAACTTTACAAAAAGTTGTATATTCTACTCAACTAAACATGTCTCACACAAGTTTGAGGTCATTATTCTATTCTTTTGTTAATTTGTATACTTACTACTTACTATAATATATCATCCAGTTTATCCTTCCTTAATTTGCATTCCGTAAGCTACATCACTATGTTTGGATATGCAAGAATTTTTAGTTAAAAGTCATATCTCCTTGTTTGACATTGTTATATTTATAATTTAATTTATGACGCATTATTTTAGTTGTAGTATTATCAAAAGTGTACATTACACTAAAAAATATAAAACGACAATTGTCAAATTTCAAAAGTGTCAAAAACAAGACAAAACAAAAAAAAAACTATAGAAGACCGAAAAACTACAAAAAACTTTAAAAACCACCCAAAAAACAACAAAAAAAAATAAGAGAAATTTCAGATAACGTTTCACGCGTTCAATATGCTGGTAAGCGATCTATATTTGTTAGTCTCTATTTCTAAAGCAGACTTGGCAAATTAAATTCGATAAACAAATTAGCAAACATTATTTTGTTTTCTATTTGCACAGGACATCCGGCAAAACGGAAGGAAAGAAGGGAACCAGAAAGTCCCTCCTTCTTTACGGCCCCCAGTTTTTCTTAAAAAAGGTAAATTATTTTTACACTAAACATATCTTGTAACCCTATTCAATAAATTATAGAATGCTTGTGGACCTCGAATACAGAAAAGATACCAAGGATCTGGCATCGGATTCAGACAACTACTTTTAATTAACTTACAAGCTATTTGTGCGATAACTTTTAGAATTTATTAGTGTGTTATTATTGTAAATGAATGTCGATTACGTTATAATCTTATGAAGAATTTCAGGAGTCCTTAAATTCGCATCATATGACTCCCGTCGGAATACTGCCTTACAAAAGGGCTAATCAACTTTCTTGTTTGCAGGAAGGTATATTTTATTTATTCGTTGCTGCCGAAAATCTGTAAGTTGCTTAATCTTCTTTTAAACGGTTAATGTGTAAAATTATCATTAATAGCAGTCAATATTTATGTAATATGACAAACAGGTAAGTGTCGGAAAAGACGAATAAATTTTTTATGAGATTGAATTCATTTCCTTGTTTTTATTTATTGAAGCATAAAACTTTATTTCGTTTTTGGATTTAATTAATTGTAAGACATGACTTTTAAAGCTCTGCATATAAAGCTGAAGGTTTTTGGAATATTTTTTCTTGAGGACAGTTAATAATATGTAGGTATCTTACCATATGATATGTTATTAGATCTCAGATACTAAAATTAACAAGTTGGGAGTAAATGGGTTTAGCTGTTTGAAAAACAAAATCGGTATATTAAGACTGACTAACTATTGCACCATTTCGTTGTTGGCTGATTAAACTATCATTTGATTGGCATCTCTTGAATAGAAATTTTGACAAAAAGAGATGATGGAATTAATGGGCTGCCCTTTAAATTTTCCAAGTGGACGTGGCGATATCCTGCAAATCATCAAATTCAGTCAAATTGTCTCAATACAGGAATGTAGAAAAAAAAAGATAAGAAAGACTGAGTAATCGAGTGAAAGTAATAAAAATAATAAACAAGTTAAAAAATCTTAGGTTCGGTAAAATAGAGTAGAGCTAAGAAATAGTGTGGATGGCATGTTTTCGACCTTTCGAGTGTTTTTTGGGTGTAACACTTTCCAATTAATATTAGTACATAAATCCACACTATTTCATATATCAGATTACAAATTTTCAAAAAATTCTAATGAAAATTCAATTTTCTACATCAATTCAAAGTAACTAACTCCCTAATTGGCTTTTACCGAAGTCAAAAAAATTCCAAATCCAAGACGCGCAGAACTCCTGCCCTATCTTCAGCAAATAAGAAAAAAAACATTTGACAACTGAATTGCGCATAAAAAAGGTCGCAGAATCCAAATATTTTATTCAAAAAAATCTACGAGGTCATCCGGTGACAATATTGCCCCCTAAAGTCAAATATCCCAAAATTTTGCAATTCATTCACATTTTCGTCTATAATTAAAAGGAAAATAATTAATTTTGATATTTTTTTTATCCTAACTTAAGCTTAATAAGTTGCGGATTAAAGATTTTTCAACGTTTAATAGAAAAAAAATAGCTGTGTGAAATACATGAAGTTACCCTCAGGCTCAAAATTTTTATGTGCGAAAAACTCTCCAAGATTTGAGAGTGTAGTCCTCTTCATTAAATATCGTGACAAAATTATAACATTATTTATTTTATTGAAAAACTATCATAGTATAGGAATGTAAATTTAAAATCACAAAAAAATTGATAAAGTTAAAAAAAATACTGTATAAAATGATGCGAGTTTAACATTGCGTAACATAGGACTAAAAATAAAAACCACCGTAATTTTCAAAAGCAGGCAAGAATTTTTTAAAATAATACAGTTCTGAGTTAACAATGCTTTTATCTTCAAGATAAGACAAAAGGCGTTAAAATATTCGCCAAACTCCCAGAGAAAATCAGCCGTGAATTTCAAAAGTCTTCAGCAAATTTCAGTTGGGGAGTTCACAAGTTTGATCTATTGTAGAAACTTTATTTTTCATTGAAATTTTATGAAAATTAAAAAAATTGTGCATTATATAATCAAGATTTTGGAAAAAAAATTCATATTGGAGTGGTTAAGCTTAACTTGATTTTGTAGGCTAAAAACACGCCATCCACACTATTTCTTAGCTCTACTCTATTTTACTTGACTCGCAGGCCTTAAAAAATAAATGGAAGGCCGGCTGACAAATCAAACATATCTCTCCCACGATTTTTTAATTTGTTTGTATTTTTTCTCGGACATGAAATTGTATCAGAAGCAAAAAAAAGCCAGGAATTGAACTTGAGACCTCAGTTGCATATAGTATATCTGTAATATACGGTTTCATATAACAAGTATAGCAACTTCGGTTATCATTACCAAAAGTTTTTCAATTTTGCTCCATTTTCGATTTTTGCATGCGACTTAGATTTCGAATTTACTTAATATTTCTAACTGCAAGTGAGGTACCATTGTCTCACCTAAGAAAAAAGAAAAGTATATTGCATTGTTTTGAGGAAATGGGAAAATTGGATCGTGTATCATGTTACGAGATCTTACATACAAAGTTATTATTTTTTTTATCCATCTTGTAATCATAATATGAGTAGACTGGAATGAAATAGATACGATCGAAAGAAAGTTGTATGAGTGTGGCATTTGACTCTCCGAACCTCTTACACATTCCATTTAATTCAGTTTTGTCTTTTGATTGGGGTTGAGTTGAAAGTAAGTATGTAATGGATGGAGAAATGGGGGAAAAGAGAGAAAGCAGTAAGGATTAGTTTACCAGTTGTAATGGATGTAACAGGAGCTGCAAAATGAGCCAAATACATATCCGATCCACTCTGAGAATAGTCTCGTACTCGAAAGTACAACATGGCCAACTCTGGGCATCGAATTTTAAAATTGAACTCTTCGTTCCACTGTGGATTAAAACCGTTGTTTGAAATAACTTTGCTTGTTTCCTTTGCCCTGTCTTGTCCGATTCCCAAGATCTGCGAATTGAAAATAAAATTGAGATTAGCATTCAGAGTGGTCCACTCTCAGAGAGGAGACAGTCATGTAATTGACAGAAGAGAAAGCATGCATTTTATGGATGGGGGAAAATTGCGATTGCTTGTTCTTTCCTTCTCTCTCCCCTCTAAAGTATTTTATGTATCCGTTTGACTTTATCCAAAAAGAAATTTCATTATTCATGCATTTATTTTACCTTGATCTCAACGTAAGGATCAACGACTTCTGAATCTCCTGCTTTTTTTGGAATGTGTTGACCCGAAATAAGCTTGACTCTCAAAGTCAGTCCTTTGTTAGTTTCCCTCAGCTTTTTGTCTTTGGGGTCAAATTTGGTATTCGGATCACGTAAGAACGGAGGTTTCAAAACGTACCCACATGAGCCATTATTTCTAAATAGGGAGTAGTTGTAGTAGTTTGACAGGTCAAGGGATTGGTAGTTAAGTGCCACTGTAATGCAACACACAAAATTTTATTATTATTATGGATATTGCGTTAATCTCATTCAAAAGTGCAATTAGCATTTGCTTAAACTTAATTACACTACTAGAAAGTAGTAAGTAACGAGCCTTGAAAGCGTTTACCTATTTGGCAACCAACTATCCAGTAGTCAGTCGGATTAAAGTTGGAAGAGCTTGTTCGTGAGCCTGAAGGGTAGATGCGGGATAATTGCCTTTTATTGTAATCCACCAAAGCTGCCCCCGAAGTCTCAATTAAATTATTAGCTTTGGCCTCTGAAAAAGAACTCATTTGGTAGCACTTTCCATGCAGCTTGCAATCCTCAAAGGAGTGGAAATGCACGGCTTGAATCAGGTTCACTAAAGACGACAACTCACAAGAAACTCCAAGCTGTGCAAATAACAAATCAAATCAAATCATTATTATTATTATTTAAATGAATAGAAAAAATAAGTTTTTATGACTTTCACCTTTTTAGTCGCTCCAGTTCCATCGATGTAGTCGATTGTTTCGTCAGACTCACTTTCATCCGAATCGTCCAAACTTTCCATGCTCGCCTAGAGGCATAATACATTATACATACATAAAAGTGAGCAAATATTTATCTAGTTTATGATATGCACATGTTTCTTGTAATAAGATACTAACGATCGAATTGAGCCTTTGAACATACATCCACGAGGAAATGAACTTTCTAGAGGCTTTTAGAGCAAAAATCAAGTTTATACAGTGACACGACATGAAAAACTCTGTTTCATCAAATCTAAACTAAAGTTGGTAAAGAGAAAAAAAAGCAACAACTTCATAGTCTGTCATTTCAACATGCCTCAACTCAACACTTTTTTAATAACGATAATAAACTCTGGCCGTGAATGCCAGGGGAAAACCAACTGAACTTTCTCCATTGTTGTTGCTCATAACATGCTAAAGTTTGCTAATAATGCTCCGTTCCAAGCCATTTATTCTTTCCCTGTTGTATCACGTCAAACATTGGGTACATACTCAAGCCAAACATCGCACCAGGTGGTTTCTCTTTTCTTTCTCCGGCTTTGTATGCACATTGAATTACCAATTGGCTTGACATAGTTGTTTTCGATGGGTTAATAAAAAAGTTTGCCTCCGTACCACAGAGTACCACAAACCAAACAAGGTGTGAATTTACTTTCACCTACCTTTGGAGGACTTTTCCAGCCTGGAGATGTGGGGCTATTGAGAAGACCATCGTCTACACCAGACACGGCGTTGTCTCCTTGTGGAACAATATCGATTTCTTCTGTCTCACGGCTCGGCGACTTTTCCTTGGTCTCTGGTGGCTGGGAAGAAGGAAGTGGAGGTGCTTTCACCGACTTTTTCTTTTTCGCCTTAACTAAAATTTTTCCTTGTAATTCTTCAGGTGAGGGTAAAAATTCCATGTCATCTTCTGGGTCAATCAAGTAAAGCATATCACCCAGAATATTCTTAAGGTGTTCTGCCATTTTGTTTTGATAGGGTTCCGAACAATGATTTTCTAGGGAAAGAATGATTGGGTATCTGGAGTTGGCAAATGCATATGGCTTGATTGCATCCGATAAAATCTCCTTAAACAGAATTTTGGTGGTTAATGTGTATCCATGATAGACTACGGGTTCAGCAAAGTCACCATCCCAGACGTCAACTTGGAAATGAAAAGGAAATCATATCATTCATTCAATAGCACCATCAACTTTCTCCACTATAAATTGAAACTTACGTTCCACACAGCGACAGCCTCGTTTGAGTGCATCGACATATCCTTCTATGCTGCTTGTACCACTCAATTGGTTTCCGAGTAGATAGCTTTACACATGTTAAATTCAAACAACTTTTACTTATTTCAGTACATACATAAATAAATCTGTAGTGAAATTCGGCATAAAATGGGAGCATAATAAAGCCATTAAAAGCCAACTCACGTGTTATGACTGGATGCGATGAAGTAATGGGACAATGGCTGCTTCATGTCTTGGTACACAACTTTATGCCGTTGACTGAATATGTCGAATTGTGGTGAAAGCAACATGTTCAGAAATCCTGCCACGCTCATCTCTCCATTCTTTTTCAGTTCGGCTGAGGGCTCGTAGATTTTGATTATTTGGTTGCAGTCTGATTCTTCTACAGATTCAAAATCTTCTCCTTGTTCAGCCTTCAGGAAATCACACAGAGCACCAGCTTTCAGTGTCCCAGAAGAATCGGCAATACTGTAATTAAAGTTTAAATGAAAAATCCACGTTTTATGTTATAATCATATAGATATTTATACAAATTATTTAATGGTTAACGATATGAGATTTTAGAAACTTTGGGAAAGAGAAAGTTGTTTGCAGGAGAAAGTAGCATTATGTTAAAGCATCTCTTATCTCATAATATTTATTATCTTATGGCAGGTAGGCACGAACAGTAGAAATTGTATTATTCTAAAAATAGCATTTCTATCTGAAAAAGAAATCTTTTATATAATATGATTTTCTCAATAAAAGTTTCTTGAGGATAAAATACAAAACATATACGTATGTATACATATGTGTATTTAAAATATGTGTGCAAGTTTGACAGCAATTTAAATTGTTAGCTAACCTGTCAAACAATTCTTCAAAATCCGGTCGCCTTAAAAGTTTGAAGTAGAATAAGACAAACTCGTCTTCGTCCAATACTTCTGCAGCCCCTGACTTTGCATTCTTCCGAATATTAGACTCATGAAAAAGTTTTTTGGCATCTCCTTCATCCATCTCAATATTGAGTTGCTTAAGGAGTTTGAGTATTTCCCCAAAACTGAGACACTTGTTTTTGTCCATATCCGCAGAATTAAATTGTTTCCTCAGCCATCTTTCGTAACCTTGTTTCTCTTCTCGAGATCTGTACAAGGAGAGCAAATGGTTCAGTGCACGAACCTGTCAAAAATAATGAAACAATTCAAAATTTATTCTATTTTCCTTGCTTACAGTCAATACGTATAAAGGAAAGAATGAGTTAGATCCCTTGGGCAGAAAGAAAGAGAAAGAAAATAATTTCTTCAAACTGCTCCCATTTTTTTCATTTTCTGGATTGACTGTCTCATTCGCATATTATATTAAGAAGAAGATTTAAATTGGAAATGAAACTCTGAAAGTAAGATCAGCTCAACTGAAAAATAATGTCCCCAAATATTTATCCATTAGCAAATTGTTGTTTCTATTTTCTGGCAGATGTATGCACTCAGAACTAATAACATGGATTATCAATCATTTCAAAATATATTTTCACGGAATAAAATTATTTTTCTATAAGCTCTAACAAAAAAAAGTCCTATATAGAAAGCATTGTTTAAATGGCCCGTTTCACTTGAAGGTAGTTCAGGTTAAATAGAATTTTAAATGACTGCAGCAAAACATAAATAACAGTTAGAGAGAGTAATCCACTTCACTAAAAGCTCTTTCCTGTGTCAACTATAATGGAGATAAAAAAATTAAAGAGGGGAAAGAAAGGGAGACTCTGTGAAATAACAATGCTCCATAAGAAACCTTTTCATGCGGTGACTGTTGACTTGTGTTGAGAAACAACTTTCACCCTCCTTTTCTATACTTTCATCCTCTATTATACCAATCCTCATCCCATAATCCCACATTGTATGGGTAAACGGGACAAAGTTTGTCCTCAAGATGTGTACGTATAGCTTTAATCAACAGATAGATACAAATAAAAGACGTGAAGTGAAATTGTTTCTAATTCTTTGGGCTACTTTCTCTGGGATGCAGTAAAAGCGGGGAAAGTTTCATGTCCACAGACAGAATGCACATATTGGGTTGAATAGACTCACTTATATCTTAAGGATAGGAGGAAATTAAGCAACTTGTTTTTACCCATTTCTCTGCATCCTGAGGAGTGGGAGCAACCAAGTCCCAAATATCCCTTCGAGGTCCATAAATTATCGAAAAACTCGCCTTCTCGTCTGCCCTTCCTCTATAGTCTTGTCTCTTGGACTTTCGTTTTGCTTCTTTTGCCTCGACTTTGTTAAAAATGTCTGTTTTCCATCCTTGACGAATCTCGACAATTTCTCCCAACTCGACTATAATTATTCAAACAATAATTTTATTCGTATGAGAAAAATTGTTGCATTCATTACACAATTTATTTGGGACGATTTATAATTACAATACATAATTAAGGTTAATTGGCTTACTATTTTGTTTATTTTTGGTGAAACATGGACTTTTGGATGTGGGCTCATACTTCATACTCATGTCTTTTAAATCCAGAGTGAATTTTCTTCGGAACCATTTGCTGGGCGAACGAACTTTCCAAAGATGAGACCCATCTTCATTTAAACTTTTGATGATGTCCTCAAACTCTTTCGAGTTCTCCAACAAATCTAGGTTGGTAAAAACTTTCCAGTTACAAAACCGCATTATTATTTCAGACTATGTCTCTCTGTTTACTCGTTAGCACAAAACATGATAAGACTGTTTCAAAATAATTGTATTATTTTGTTGTTTTCAAAAGTACAATAAAGAAACAACAGTATCAGTTCCTATCCCCCGAGCTTGCTTGGAGCATACAACTGAGTTACTAAAGACCAAATCTACACATATGACTTATAATATGAGATACCTGCATGAATTACTAATCCAAGGTATCTGGAACTACTACATGGTTGGAAAACATAAGCAAAGCTGGACAACAAGTTGCTGCCGGGCTAAAATAATAGCATCTGCATAAACTAGGCATTGCATTTAAAAGTGTACTAGAAGACCCTACGGCCTCTGGCCGCTAATTTAGAAATTTGCATGTTTGCATGGAATGTGAACAAAGAGAGAGAG